>VXAL01005066.1:118552-133551 GCA_013399475.1 Chauna torquata | reverse complement strand
CAGGGGCAGCAGGGGCAGGGGCAGCGGGGGCCAGCCCGCGGGCCGCAGGAGGAAAGGAGCGGCCGACAGCCGCCGGCGGTCGCGGTGCTGTGAGCGCTCGCGGCCACCTGCAGGGCCGGCTGCGTGCCCCGTGCTCGCACTGCGTCCTGCTCGACGTTTTGTGTGTGACTGTAAACTCACCCTTTATTTACAGATAACTCTCTTCACTGTTCTTAGGAGGAAAAAGAAGTGCATTCGGTACTTACAAGGAGAAGGACGCTGTGCCAGCCCAGTTTCTTCCGATGGAAGTGCTATAGACTCCCCTCCCTCTCCCCTGGATGCACTCCAATGCATATCCTCTGCTTTCCCTTCAGACAAGCTTGCAGCCCCCGCTGACTCCGCACACAGAGAACCCGACCCCTTCCCCGTCTCCGTTCACGCCAAACCTGCCGCCTGCTCCTCCAGACTGAGCGCCAGGTGCTCGCCTGCGCCCCGCACGCCCGCGGCACCTGCAGAGTCCTCAGCGTACAGCGTGGCTTCCACGGGGACATAGTCCTGCGCCCACCCGTATTTGCTGAGACACCGGGCACTTTGCTCTCCCACCTGGTTTTGCTGCCCATTGAAAAGGACCAGAGGCCCGTCCAAATTCCCTATTTCACTGTAAAACTTGCAGAGTTAGGCAACAGAATGATTTAAGGATGCTGGAAAACTCTTTTGGTTTTTGGGGGGGGGGCAGGGGGAGGGTGGCGGTTAAAGATAGAAAAGTGATTTTAAAAAAGGTTAAAAAAAAAAAAGTACTTGCCAAAATTTTAAAGTGCTGATGAGTAAACAAGCCTTTTGTCCCTGCCCTGTGCTGCTTTTTTGTTTGTTTGGGGTTTTTCTTTTTTTACTGCATTATCTACAAGTATAGCAGAAAGCAAAGATGAACTCCCCAGCTTGCTGCAGTAGGTGGTAGGTGCTATAAATCTAACACTGGCTTCCATTTCCTGCCTTCTGAGCTGCTTTAAACTGTAGTCAGTCACAGATCTCCCGTAGCTGTTATACCACGGAGCTGGAAAAGCTGGAATAGGAGCATTTTGTAAAAGCCCTTTTGTCTGAAAACTAAATGTAGCGATGTTAGCTTTCTGATCTGACTGGATGATAGAGAAATATTTAAACAAATGAGGTGTATTTTTTAAACTTCTTGTTTGAGAACAGGAAGATACTGTTTACAGGTAACAGGTCTCTGTGCAGACACGTCAAATCCCACTAGCGCACAGCATGGCAGAGGAAAACGGAGCGCTAACCAGGCAGCACAGGAGCTTGGCCACTTGAAGGTCCGACTGTTGATTGCTCCCCACGTCAGTCCGGTGCAGGGTCTCCCTGTGCAAAGTCTCAAAAAGCCTCAATCTAACTGCAATCAGCTGTGCACCGGCACACATGAGGAGCACGTGTGCACGGAGCCTGCGTGAAGCCTGACAGATGTACTCGAGTGCTACGCTCCATCTCAAAACGCCTTTTCCTAGGCCAGTGGGGGTGGAGGACAGACGGCAGGTGTGAGCTCTGCCCACTCTCGGCTCCCCTTCCCCGAGGCAGTCCGGGAGCAGAGCAGCACACTACCCTGCTCTCTGCTTACAATCTGTACTTACCCTCTGCAACACCAAAACCATTTCTTGATGATTTGGTGTATAACTTTTTAAAAAACTAATTCTAGCTTTTTCTAAGAGAACTTCCCTCTACCCCCATAATCATGCCAAATGTTGATGTATTCTCTCCAGCTTGAAAACATTTACCAGTTTCTGGTATTTTACTTGTATTTTGAGCTTGACAAACAAAAACACTGTGGACAGATTCTGATCTCCATAAACTAATGTAAATCTCAAATTAATCAAAGTTACTGATTTACTTCACGTTTACATACTTGTCGCAGAGACCAGAATCTGCTTGAAAGAAATATATTCTAGACTGCTGAAGAGAAAAATAACACACAGAGGGAAAGGGAGGTCTATTTTTTTCTACTTTACAGAATAGGTTTTAGAGTACCAAATACAAATTATGTAGTAATATTATTGTAGAACTGCAAGAAATTTAAGATGACCTTTATAATGTAAAAATATTTTTATATTTTTTTCTTAACACAAAAACAAAAACCCTAATTTTTTACATTGGATAAACAACTTTTTAAACAAGTTTATGCATCAAAGATTGAAAACTTAAAAAAAACCTGATTAGTCTGTAGAGCATCTTTGGATTTATTCCCTTTATTTAGGTACTTTTGCTTATAGTAGTGTAGATTTTTTAATTCCAGTTTTAGTTTAGAAGATCTGAACCTATTGCTTTATTCCTCTCCTGTGTAAATGTAACTTCAGAAGCACTGAATGAAAGCTATGTGCACAAACCTGAAAGTCATTTTAACCCTTAGAGAAGTAGCATTACCTGAAGCGCCTGCCAACTGTACTTACTGCACTCAGAGGGTTAATTATATAGCACTAGATCAACACACAATCTGCTCATTTTTAAATTATTTTAGCAAGCTTAGACAACAGCATGGTCCAGTGCTGAACAGAGGAACTCAGCAGACTATTCCCAGACCTGACATAGATTCTTCTTATGACTATATAAAAAAAAAAAAAATTAAAAAAAAAAAGCTGTCTCAGCTCACCACTTTTCATTTTGAGACCCTCTGATGTAAGGTGCTGTAGAAGTGTCAACTACTGTAAAAGCCACAGCTGACAAATCAGCCACACTGCGTCCATCAGCAGCCTAGCATAACTCAAAACCGGGTGTAAAGCTGGCATAACATAATACCTGATCGGTATTTTGTGGTTGGATGAAACGTAACTTACCAGCAAAGCAAAGACGGGTATAAAAGAAAAAGCAGATGTGTCTAAATAACACCAGAGGAAATTTAGGGGAAAGTCCTGAACAGTATTAAACTGCGTATCTTGACCAAGGACCGAGTAGTACAGCATAAACAGAACAGCCGTCATTCATTTCAGAATTCATTAGGACTTTCATCCACTTATTTCAAGGCTACTCACGGCCCCTCCACGGTGCTCAGGCTGCCTGCCTTGGTTAAGGGCACACTGACCAGGAAAAGGCCCATCTGTACTACAGCCTCCCCTCATCACTTTTATTCCATCCAATTCCTGCAAAATCTCCTCGGTGAAACCTACTGCCCCCCTTTCCGGGAGCCTCTCCTTGAGCATCCATAGCACAGAAGTGGTGCATTTCCACAGCCACAGAGATGGAGCAGTTACACCCGTTTTCTGACTGACGCTCCAAAAGGGGGCTCACACTGACACAGCATTGTTCTGACGCTACGCTCTGCTCTATACGTACAAGTTTACAGCCAGACCTTACCCTGTGGCTTCAGCTACTGCACTATAAACTCAGAATATCCACCCAGTATACTGTAACATGTTCAGTTTACACTGGTGAAACTGAGAAAATTTAATCTTTTTTTCCCCCAAGACATGAAAGAAAGAGACCTTTAAGCTGCCCGTTTCTGACACAAAACAGCGAGCATGAACAACTTTTGTTACGTGCCCTATGGTTAACAATCAATGCCAAAACAAAGTTACTTTTATTAATACCAAAAAAATTTCTTTAGAAATGCTATATGAAGTGTTATTATCTTGTGTTAATGCTCTTTTTTTAATAGAAGGAAAATTTTGCCCTTAAGTTTTTATCACAACAAGAATTTTTTTTAGTTCTTTTACAGCAATTTCAACTTTTCTTGAAATACGCATTTGAATTCGTGAAGCCAGTTTGAATGTAGAAGTCATGGAAATACCACTTCATTAAACCAAGTAAAACCACTGTATGTATGTAGCAGGGATAAATGTTTTGCAGCTGTACTTTCATTTGTCCAATGATTATCCATCATTTGTTGTAATTTTTTTACTTCATTGAGTTTGTATTTTTTGGCTTTTATGTTCAACATATGTTTATAGCTTTATAAATAAAGTAATTGCCAGACTGGCTATTCAAAATAGGCCACTGGAAGTTATAAACCTATCAAAGCATCAAATAATTATTTCTTAGAACTGAAGAGGATTCATGCTTTTTTTTTTTCCCCAGTATTTGTATGTTTAAACACTTTTTAGAATAATTGCTAATAGCCTTCAATAGAGGTAAGACTGAAATTGTAAGCCAAGGCTAAGGAAAAATACTTTCTTCTATGTACAATGATCACTACTGATGACTTCCTCCTCCTCCCCCCCCTACTTTGCACCCCATTTAATCACTTTCACCAAGAACTATCCCTGATTAGGCCGTGACTTGGGAAAAAAAAAATTAAGGCATCACCATAGGAGTTAAACAGCAACAAAGTTTAGCAATGGGAAATTGATCAGGGTCTCCCTTTCAAGAATTCCAAAGTACACAGCCAATGTCTCTTACCACAGCATCAGGTTCAGCTGAAGATGAAAACCCATGTTGCAGCTGCACTGTACCCCAAACTATCTCACGGCACCTTTGTACAGAAGCTTGTTCTCCATAGCCTGGCACCAATACTACTAGAATGCATGAGACAACAGAGGTTGTACATTCAGAGATTAAAAAAAAAAAAAAAGGCGTTTTCTCACACTGACATGTGTCAGGCAGCTACAGAATTTGAATGAAGCCTGAGACAGTACTACATGGGAATTTCAATCAGGGAAAATAAGTTGTATGGAATCCTAACAACCAGGACTACTGAGAATATTAAAGTTTGTCACAGCTATATAATCCTCTGAGCACAAAAGCCTATTTTTTTTTGCATACTACTGTACTGTAGTGCCACAATCGCATATGAACTACTCATATCAGCAGCCAACTGGCATGATTATGGAACTTAAGCAGAGGCCATTAGCTACACTATTAAAGCATTTGACCACAAAGGGTTATTTCTTAGGCAAGCTGTTCTAATAATTAGCAAGTCCTGCCACAGGTGTTTTATGCAAACAAAGAACAAGGAAGACAAACTGTGCCGGTCTCTTCCTCAACCTACAGCACAGTGAGGCACCACATAAGGCAGCAGCTGCTAACGGACACAGATCCTAGTTTGATGACTAGCACCTAAAGGAACCATACGTAGGTTTCTACCATTGAGCACAATTACAGTATTAGGTTTCTATATAAGAAACAGCACTTCCAGGATGAAACTAGGGTATCCTGGAACACTAGCTTCACACACAGAGACGGATTTGTCTCCTGTAAGAATCCAGGGTAAGCTGAATATTAAACTACAAGAATTGTTACCAGTAGCTTTTCTCTAGAGGTACTTTAACTGAGCTGTATTGTTTGCAGTACAGGATGCTGGGAAGGCTTCATCATACATCCAAATCTGCAGTGCTGGACTATTTTATCCCCACTGACAATACTATCACCAGCACAAATGCAGGCCCAGCAGCCTTATGAATAAGCATGTGACCAGCAGCTGCATCCAAAGCATGAATTTGAGCGCAGCTTTAGAACAAGTTATGAATGCTTTCATTAATGGTTACATCAAAGCAAGATTACCTAAAAGCTGGTAAGCCATCAAGAAAAAAATCCATCTGGATTTAGCTTCAGACTTAATTTGAGTCACCCACTGTGACTGACCAGCGGCTTGTATTATGGTCATTTAAAACAGATATAAAGATTTTATTTCAATTAACTACTCCCTCAGTACTATTATTTGTACATTCAGTAATAAGTGACACTAAGATTGTCTAGTTTCAAATAACTAGAACCATTTGCAAACAAAAGTTTAAAAGCCCTTTATTAATTCAGAAGTGAAACACATTTAAAGTGAGTTAAGTATGTTTATTAAGGTTCATTCTACTCTAAGGTTTATACAGAGAATGGAATGCAATACAAGCTAAGAGCACACCTCAAAGATCTACCACACAACCATCCCCTACTCCCTATAAGGGAACTGTAAAAAAAAAAAAAAAACAGGAAACCAGTTACTGTTTAACTAGTTGCAAGTGGCTTTGTCCAAAGAAGTCAAGCTTGATACTGCATTAGCTTTGTATGCAATAATTAAGTCTCTACAAGCTGAAGTATCACATACAGAGGCAAAAAGATTTCCTGTAGACACATGAAACCATGTTTTAAAGAACTACATCACAAGGGTTGTTTAAAATTGCCTAAAAACAGCCACTAATGGCATGCACAGGTCAATAATATTAACTTTGGTAATGTCAGTCATTTTTGGTCATACCTGGATTCCACTTTTAGCAATAAGTATAAAAACACACCTGTCCTGTGCATAAAGCAACACACTTTCCATTTGCTACCAGCTAGAGGCAGGTCTTCAAGACATGGTTGAAGTATTCCAATTTAACTGTCAGGAGCTTGCTTGGCTCTATATTACATCTTTCACTAGTCTATCAGGCAAGACTAACAGGACAAGAAAGTGGACAATTTTTTTTTTTTGATGCAGAACAAGAACCATCTTGAAAATTATATAGCTTTAAGTAACACTAATATTCCCAAAATGTTTTTGGAAGAAATCCAGCAACTTTTTTTTTTTTTAAAACATTATGTAGCTCCTCAAGACATATTTTAGTTTTGTTTTTTCTTTCTGAAGCTATCAATACCCTGTAAATAAGTGTTTTGTTCTTCTTGAGGAAGAAATCGTAAGTGGTTTTATTTACAATGGTGGAGTCAATGCTTAAGATTGTAACTGGACTTGGAACAGTTAAAAAGTAATGAAAATGACAACCTTAAGTGCTACTTTCCATACAGAATCCACACTTAGTTCAGTTTTATTCATTGCAGAGTAAAGTAAAAAGACATCCAATTACACTAGTAAAAACTCAGAAGATTTAAATTTATACTCAAAAAACACTACACATGCAAAGGGAACAATATCCTGCTAACACAACTTCATTTGCTGCTGCATTTGTCTAATATTAACAATTATGAACAGAGCAGTGCAACTAGTATTTGGAACAATCCTTACAGTGTTCGAGTGTTAGGCACAATACTTCACTTCTCTTCACACCACTGGTTCTCTTTGCGTACCTGTAAGAACGTTTTAATTGTTAATGTGTTGCAGTGAAGTTTTAAAAGTTAGCTGTAAAGTAAATTCTCATGAGCATTCAGGATTACTTACTGCAGAAAGGCATAAACTTGGAAGCAGCTTCCCTTCTTCACACACAGTTTGTAATTACGAAGACTTCTGAATTGACCTATTTATCCCCATAAATCAAGAAATTTCTCATGCCTGCATTTGATCAAAACTGAATTGTTTCATCAAGTAAAACAAATGGACTCGCTTAAACCTGAACTGCTCATTTCATGACATAGTATTGAAGACACTAAAGCATACAATTCACTGCCTTTGTATTTAAACAAGGCATCTTGGTCTGACCTTTCCCAGCTTAGCCATTTTGCACTTTGTTTAGTGTTCAAGCTCTAAGACCAATGAGTTCACGACTTAAAGTTGGGAATCCGAGCATCTTACCTTTCTAGCCACATGTAAAAATACACCACCAGCACTGTTACTACAGCTCCAAAACAGCAATCTAAGGCTGCCATAAGCAATCCTACATTCTATCTTACTAGACACACATTTGAGCTAGGAAGTCAGTATGGTTTTTGACCTTTTTCAAGTAATGGGCTGCCAGCTCTGGAGACACTGAAAGGTCTTCCACTAGTAGCAATCCAATTATGAGTAGTTAATGCATTAGTTTACTTTTATTGTTAATAACAAGTCAGTTGCATCATACATGAAGTTATGAAGCACTACACGTTAATTCAGCAGAAAAACAGCTAAATTATAATTAAACCCAGATCAAGTACCTGTGCTTCTTCCTCTTCAGTGAAGTCATTCTTAATATTGAATGTCTTGCGAATTTCTTCTGGAGTTTTCCCCTTGATCATGTTTGCAACTGTCTTGCATGTGACATCAAGCAAACCTTTGATGTCCAAGTAATTTGCAGCCTGTAGAAGAGTTTCCAAATTTAAAGACTTCTTGTCAATTTTCTGCTTCTGTAGATGTACTACCAAAATTTTGCTTACAGCATTGAAGAACGCTGTAACAACAAACATCTCCACTTCGAGAAGCTTCTAGCTAGAACCTTGAAAAAACAGTACCTAAAACTTACTTGCCAAACAGGAGTCATTTCTACCATGAAAGACCCGTCCTCTTCTTTTACACAGGGCTTTCAGAAGCCTGCACACATCTGAGATCTTAAGCATTTACATGCTGTTAACTAGCTAAGACATGTACTACTGGGTCACAGCACCACAAAGTACAAATTTTAAAAAACAAAACTAAATTAGTATGTATGCAGATCTCCAGAACTCCATTTAAAGTAATAAGCCCTCAGCCAAGACTCAAAAGCTACAAAAGTGAAAAAAGACAGCTGTAGGGCTGCAAATGCAGAAAAGTATAGGAACCAACAGATGAGCAAGCATAAATTGGTGCCTAGCATTACGTTAACAAGCATTTTAACATTCACCAATTTCACCCAGTAGTAGCTGCCAAAACTACTTGCCTTACCCACATTCCCCCATTAAGAAGCTATTCAAGAAGCATAAAGACTGTATTTGTAAAATGTGCAAATAGAGGGCACCGTACAGACAGTCTTTATACTTCTGGAACATACTTACCAGGATAAGTTCAAAAAGCGTTCCTTGGTCTACTTTCAGAAATTCTTGATCCCACACAGGGATGTCATCTGTTCTTTTCTCTTTGTTCTCATCATCCTCAGGAGGAGGTGGATCATCTTTGTGATGGGTGCACCACTGAATCACCTAATTATAGTTTTGATATTAATTTTTTACCCAAGTGATTCTCCCATTAGGCCCCCAACTCTAACTTCATTTTCAAAGAACTATACCTTTTCCTCTGGATTAATATTAGAATCATATGAACATGCTCCATTGCCTTATATTTTCATCTTAGAAGAATCAATCCCCAATCCTGGAGTCCAACAGCCTTCAAGACCACCATTTGAGACAGTAGCTAATTAAATACTCAGGATCCTAAAAGGCAGCTCACTCCTGGGGTTAACAATAAATCCTGAGCTAACACACATATAGGACTGTACAGAGGAAACCTCAGCCTCATTCTGAGGAGTTTGCACTGTTTGAAGAACAAGAAAAAAATAGTTCTTATTAAGAAGAATACTATATAGGGGAAGACCATAGCGAGGTACTAGCTACCAACAGAACATCTTCACCACAGTACAAAGTTCACCTGGCAAAAGCTTGCACATTTCCAAGGTGGTGTGCATTTGTTTTTTTGTTTTGTTTTTAATCAATTTTATCAAAAAAAAAAAACAAAACACTATCTCATCACCCAGACAATTAAAAGCAGTAGGTATCTACCGCGAGTAAAACCATGTTCCATTCTGCCAACCCAAGAGACTTTCGGAGTTTGAAGTTAATTATGTGTACCTTCACTAGGAAGTGATTCCTAACCCTGTACTTACCCCAGTACAGTCCAGCATTTACTTTGGTCCAACACTTTCTATTTCAGAGTAAAAAGCATCTCAAGATACAGCAATATACTTCTTTACTTTTCTCTTTTGACCCAATAATAATCATGGTCTACTATTAAATTTAACACCATCAAGTGTGCATAGCGTCTCTTAAGCACTTTAACTGCCACACAGGCATGGCACCTGCACAATATGCTTACTGCCACTGACTCTCACCACTGCCTGTCCTTTAATCTTTTCTCCTTACGTTTGGATCTCATGAACAGCCACCTCAGTTCAGAGAATCCAGTTACAATTGGTGCTTTAAAACCATGAAATACTAGTGTGCACAGATCTAGCACCACCCCAATACCTTAGGAAGCCTGCCTGGCCTCCTGCTGCTGTTCCAGGTCACTCCCGTAGGTCTTCTGCCATTAGCTGCCAGTCTCACCCCAGTTCTCACATACCCTAGATGCCTGTGCTCATGATGTACCTTGTACCAGTTAAGCTTGTAGCTAACACATGAAAAATATTTTTAATAGTACATATCCAACTCCAACATTAATTTCACATTTCATCACTGCTATACAATACTACCGGTTTCAGCATCTTACCTTTTTTAAAATAGCCGCATTAACATTTGGAAGAGGGACTGGGTCATCATCACCTTCATCATCCATTCCCAAATCTAAAAATGCAAAGATGACTAAGCAATTGGCAGATAAAAATTTACTTTCTCTGAACTGGGCTGCTTCAACAGTTCCCCACTATTTTAACAACACTGAGACTGAATGGACAAACAACAAAGGATCTCTAACTGGTTAAGCCAGAAACTTAGATATTTTCAATGAGGCTCTGCAGAGCCGTGGCTGCATTACACATACCAGGTTATACCAACTTTAGTTTAAGTTGCCAACAAGGCTGCCACAGACAAGATGCTGATGTCCTTTGAGCATGAACAACCAGTTAAGCAGTCAGTTATTTGTTAGAGCAGAACCTGATAGTTTAGTGTTCTGGGAATGGAATGTGTTGAAGAACCAGAAGACAAATATTTATGTATTTTTACCACTTTCAAGAGCTGAAGCCACAAGTTAAACCAAATTGTTCCAACTGAGATTTCACATTCAATTTATTATTTAATAAGAACTTAGACCTTCTGTGGTAAGCACGTTTTGTCCTGCATAGGAGCAGTAAATACTGCAGACATTCAGATATTAAGATGCCCATTACTTGGCCTCTGAAGCACCTGCATTGATTCTTACCAGCCAAAGAAGTCTGTATGCTAAGACGGCAACACAAATCCTTCAATCGAAAAAAAAAACCCACGAATTTACAACATAAAGCTTCTGATGAGTATTGTTTTAGAAGCCTGTCAGTACGCACAACACAGAATCAGATAGTTTGTCACTTCAGCCCCTTGATATGATTGAGGAGTCAAAGTCAAAACTCAAAGACAATAAAAATTTGGACTCTATACACAGAATACCACATTAGCTATGAGTAGAGACTATGCATTTTTATTATTATTATCCAGTAGTTGGATGACACCCTAGCTTTCATGGATTAGCACTGTGTATTAGTTACGTAGCTGAACAAGGAACTGCACAGACCTTCCCTCACTCATGCACAGATGAGCCAATTCTACTTTGCCAAGGAACTTAATTTTTAAGAACAGATGACTGTCACACCATCATCACTGATCAAATTTGCACACAATTAAAATAGCATATACTTCTGTCAAGAAGGCAAGTCAACTACTGTCATTAGTGGGATATCAATTAGTACTACTTTTTGTTCGGAGTAACTAATTTCATAGGTTCTGAAACTAAAATACTGACATTAAAGGGTACTGCATATGTTACCAATTACTGGAAACTTCAAATGCATACTTTGAACAGGGCAGCAAATACTATCTTAAGAAGTGACCAAATGGTCTGTCCAGAACTGTTGGTATGGGGAAATAATTCAAGCAGTACCCCAACATTAGTCAGCTCTGCTCAACTCATCCCCCACCCCCTCCAAAACTGCAATTTCATCTGATATCAAAAAATTAATACTTCATTGGTGGTCTCGTGATACTTGATGCCACCCCACCTTTCAGCTATTCCCCCTTCATTCACAGCACCGAATACACAACACCTTGTTTATTAACTGATGATGCTTAACCATCTGTATTGCAAAATGCCTTTTGTCTGCGCTGGCAGACCGGTTCTTGGTCAGATCAGAAGGCTGGCTGATGGCACCTAGCTTACAGCACTTACTGTGTGCAACTTTCTTCAACACCTGCGTGCCACTGAACACTGACAGTGACACAGCCTGTGCATAAGAAAATTGAAAGGAATTATGTTCTCCAATGTATTCCCACTGATTGCTATGTTTCCTGCTCAAGTTGCTTGCCATGTTCAAAAACATCTTATAAGCAGGATTAAAGTGTTCAATGGCTGGAGCATTTCAACCTTATTTTTGTTATTGTTCTTATGTATAAGGTGTCACAACCAGCCAAAAATTTACACCCAAGGACATCATTTTAACTACATCTACAAAAAGATTTTTCCTAAGTTAATTCATGAAAACACCCAAAAACTAGAAAAAACAGTAAACAATGAGGATTTGCACTAGACAGATCAGACACAGCTTGCTCTGTATCCTAGCCATCTGGCGATTTCCCCTCCCCCACCAGGAGTTCTTTTGTTTCAAACTCACATCAGCAAGAGATCAGAACCAAGTATTTACCCCAACTAATTTAACTGCATAAGCTCACAATATAGATTTCACTTCAGCTCTTTCTTCATTGCATTAGATTATGATCTCCTCCTACCCCATTTAAGAAAAGATAGTTACAGAATAAGAATGGTTTGTAGGCTAAAATAAACTTAGTTTTTAACATATACTAGAAGTTCTGTTTGCTTAACTTTTACAAAACTGAAATAGGCCATAAGCAAACTAGCAGGGGGCTTAGATTTTACAAGCCTCCCTGGAATTGTTCTTAACAAGTGGACTGAACTTCAAGCTTTCTGAGAGAGCACATTCACTCAAAACTTAGTTTAAGCTACAATAGCAATTGTTCCAGTTGTTCTGACATAAGATAGCAAGCTATTTCATAGTCTGGGAACCCCTTTTCAGCACAGTACCAGTTTGCCTCCTTTGGTCACAATTCCTCTGCAAGAAGCATTCCTGAATACACTGCTATCTCAGCATGAGGCTTCACACTCTTACCTTCCAGCATAGTCTTTATAGTTACAGATTGTTTTGCAATTTCAACATCAACTTCAAAAATTTCTCCATCTGAACTCTGCAGTTTAATTGAAGGCATCTATAAGAGAAGGACAGTTATTTTCACACAATATTCAACATACATTAAAAGATTAGCTGACTCAAATATGTAAGTTACCTTCATTATTTACATTGCTTCTGAATAGCAGCAGACAGCCCTGTGTCACTTAAAGCACGCTCAGATTACTTGCTGCTTGAATCAACAGGCCTAGATTCATTAATCCTGATGTTTAAGAAGCATTGATAGAAAGAAACCTACCACCAATTCAAAAGAGAAGAGAGGGAACTTGTTTTTTTCTTTAAGTTGAAAGTTCAAAATAAACATAAAATTGATTAGTCAATAGCGCCTTTAAAAAAAAAAATACAGCGCAACACCAGAGCTATCTTTCTTTCGAAATAAGCTTAAAACAACAATTCCAAAACACTGCTTGTCTTCAAATCCAAGCAACTACTGCTCATTTCAACCACTCAACTGAAATCAGATCCCAAAAGCAGTTTTCAAATGAGTGTCTGGAACAGAATGACATAAGTCGAAGTTGGAAGGAACCTCTAGACATGCTCCAGTCCAACCCCCCCCTTGCTCCAAATTGGGTCAAACAGATCAGATTACTCAGGATTAAACGCTTTCTTCAGAAAGTGCTTTGCGTTCTGAAGAGATTGAAAAAGCAATATACCACTACAAGGAATGTGATCAGCACTTAATGCTACTCTCACAAAGCAGGAAGTTAAATCAGCACTTCGTTAGCATGAAGAAAAAGATGAGTATTTTAACAAAGTTTTTCAAACAAACTGTGATAATAAGACCTACAATACAAACAGCAGTAAAGATGTCACTAGTAAACAACAATGAAAATTTACAAGAAAGCATCTTTCCAGATACTTAAAGCCAGAAGTAACATTCTTGATACAGTAGCTACTAGGTTACAGCTTCTGTCTGAAACTACACCAGGTCTGTTTGGGTATCACTGTACTTGAACGACATTATGAACCTGACTGCCTGGCTGCAAAAATTTTATAAATCAGTTCTTAAATTACTAGGATGTGTTATAATAAGTTCCTTTACCATTCAAAATACTTGTTAGGAGCAGACCCTTAAAACAGTTTCAATTTTTCCTCAAGTTACCTGCTTGAAAATCTCTACAGCATGCGTTTGTAAATACAGCCTGCAAGTCATTTTAGAGGAAAACCCTAGTGACAAGGAATTTCAAATTAATTTCAATTCATTTCCAGATGTACTTCCCCCACCAAACTTACCATCTATGCATGCTAGCTCCTTGCAGTGGTACCCCAACTACCAAAACTGAACCAGCTGCACCACTTGCAGCAAACTTACATTATCCCTTTTTGAATGCCTTCTATAGCTCATCAGTATGGCGGAGCCTGACAGTACTGCAACAAACCAAGCCCAGTGGAGGCCAGCCAAAGTACATTATTAAGCAGCTCGCACCAGCCTGACGTGCTCATTGCTTTAATTTCCATTTGGCAGAGCAAGTAGCTAGTTAATGTTTACACAGTAATGTAACCCTATATGACAGTGCTACTTCTAATTAAGATTGGTGTTTTGGAGGGACGTGGTCATAATTGTTCCAAAGATATATATGCATACATATACACAAGCGTGTGATATATATATACACACATACATATATATAATATCCACAAAAATAAAGTTAGGATTAAAACACAGTCCTGAGTTGGTAGCTTAAACGTGCTTGGGGGTGGAGGGGAAGCTAAGCATATGTTTTGGATTTAACACATCTGTTCTTGCAGTAATAGACTGAGAGCACTCAAGAACAAATCCAGCTTCATACGCCAGCCTTCCTGTGCTTGTGCCTGGGATTACATAATGCTGCACTACCGAGACAGGGATGCCGTCTTAGCGAGCCCAACCCTGGCACGAATATTTGCCTTCAGGCCCTTGCATCACCCAAACCCACCTTTACCAAGGACCTTTAGCTTATTGTTAAGAGTCTGAGTCAGGGAGAATAAAGTTAATTTAAATGTTATCAGCGATAAGGCAGTAAATTAGCTATCCAAATTTCGTTACTTCTTACCACGGAGCACGATCTCCTGGAAGAAAATAAAAAGTCATTTTAGCTGCAATACAGCTCTGCAGATTGACAGGCTCCGGGAAGCAACACAAGAGTGACTAAGCAGACGAGTCCGGAAAGCTCCACTCGACAACATCAGAGCAGGCGGGGAGTCGGTGAAAACACAGCCCTGAGTTACAGCCGCGACCTGCACGCGGGAGCCCGGCACACAGAGCTCGGCCACCTCCAGCGCTGCCTCCCGCGGCCGTTCGGCACGGGTGCCCGCCCCTACCCCTCCGCTCCTTCGTGGCCCCGGCTGCGAGGCTGCACCTCCTCC
>VXAL01005066.1:91249-112788 GCA_013399475.1 Chauna torquata | reverse complement strand
TTTTTTTTTTTTTTAAACAAGGGGGAGGACAGGGGAGAACTTACACTGACAGCTACAATAAAGAATGTGTTTTGACAAAGTGTTATGATAAGCCAGCGTGGTGGTTGTTTTTTTTCAAACTGCCTGAAAAATATAGGCAGTTGGGAAGCAGGCTAAAGCCTTTCAGGCCAATCAATCATGAGATTACTGTTTAAGCAGTACATTCCAATTTGACAGTTCAGCACTTTGTTTTTAAATATATCATACAGTTTCATACAGTTTCTATATATTTAAAAAAAGAAAACCAGTTGCATTTGGGGGAGGTCTGGTGAGGAAGATATGTACAGAAGTCAATGAGAGGACCAAATAGCAAACATTTAGTTTGTTTTATACAACCTTAGGCAATGGTACAAGTATTTGCAAAATTGTCAGTCCTTTTGTCAAAAGCCCCTGCCCCCAAGTTTTCATCAGGGATGCTCACCTCAAGTTGTGCTGTCCATCACCAGTCCCAGAGCAGTGTCAGGTGTCAAATGCAGCCACTGGCAAGAGCAGCAGAATTGAGCTGATACTCATTTGATGTTTTTGGACACACACACACCCCAGTTTGTTTCTAGCTAGTTTTTGCAAACCAAAACCAAAGTCTTGACAGCTTCACAGCAGTCTGATGAGGAGCTAACAGGATAACCACCTATCCTGGGTCTGATGTGCTGTAACCCAATAAAATGCTGTTTCAAACACAAAAAATGGATTTAGAGACAAAAGATTGGAAGGCATCTCAGTCTCCTACCTGAAGCAGCACTAGCACCAACACCAGGTGTGGCTTTTTCTAGTCTAGTCCTGAAAGCTTCCAAGAACATATATTCTGCAGCCTCTCTAGTTAATCTTTTCCAGTTTCACAGTACCCTCCTATTCTAAAAGCTGTTTTTATGTTTTCCATATGTCAGCAAATTATATATAAAAATATTTAGATACAATTAGTAATTAACGTTTTATATACCAGAAGCAGTTTCATCTTTATCCAAAAGCAGTTCTGATTACCATACAGTAATTTAGAGATCCGGAGCTGTAGATCTCAACCCAACTTAAAGAATAATGCTTTTAAGCCATAGCACAGGTTTTAAAAGGCTAAAACATGTAGCACTGCTTAATTTAAAAGCTGAAGTGTTGTTTCAGCCTTTTTTCCTGTATATATGCCAAAGAACTCTAGTCCCTTGCTCAAGAGAGCAACTTGCCTTTATTCTCATCCAAAAGGAGTACGGCCAAATGAATTCGAGCACCAAAATAACTTTTTAAAAAACCACAGTAAGCTGACTCATCAACTGCTTATTCTGCAGGGCTCTTTTGGTGTATTCACGTGTCCTGAAAGATTTCTACACAGTCTAGTGTAATTTTTACTTAACACTTAACCTGTTTCCAAACTAACTTGTCCTGGAACTTGCAGAGAACTAATACTCTGCATAACGATCACTGTAGCATTCAAGAAGGCACCCCTCACTTTCTGCAAGGCTTCAAAAACCACCGCTTGCAAACGTTTTGCTCCAAAATCAAACTCATATAAGCCACGCATATAGTTAAAAAAAACATGGAATGCTAAAAGGCCATTTCCCTCATCTAACACTCTCCTTTAACATGCACAGGCATGACAGGGTTAAGTCTGCATCACTGTACAATCATAGTAAAGACAAGCGTGTTACTGCTAAGCAGTTACACAGACTGTAGGTCTGGGCAAGACACCTGCAATACTCTTAAGAGAATGGCAATTCAAAAGTTGTATTTGTACAGATTGGAAAAAAAACATTAAAACATCTTAAATTTCCATGAGTGCTCAGCATACAGATAAAAGAAGCAGCAACTAAAAAGTAAGTGCATGCCAGGTGTATAAGAAAGTGATGAGTGAAACTACACCTTCAATTAATTGAATTTGGAGCAGCACTTAATTTGAAATTCAGAACTGTCATTTGATCACATTTGCCTCTTCTTACAGACCATTTTTCTAGAACGAACAAGTGCATTTATCCTTCAGCCCTGTCCTGCTCCCTACATCACAGCTCATCCTAAAGCAGGAGCTGTTTTTAGTGTTACTAGTAAGAAAATGAAGGGGCAAGAAGGGAAGAACACAGGGACGCATTCATTGAACTATAATGAAGATGCCAAAAATAAAGCTAGCACCTGTGCTTATTATTTTTGTATTGTACATGAGAAAGTGCTTGGCCTTTAAGATTCAGGCTGAATTTCTAAATTGGCAGAGCAAAGACTTTGTCCCAGACCCTTACCACACAATTACTTATCAAAATGACTTCCAGTGACTATGAACAAAAAAAATCCAGACTGACCTTTGATGCTAGCCAGACTGAAGTACAGTCAGATGAAACGTCAAAGCTTTCATCAGCAACACGTACACTCGCCACCTCTTTTCCAAGGCAGAATTACCATCCAGACAGATGCAGAATAACAACGTAACTAGCTCTGTCCACCTTCACTTGCCTGTGTCAAGTAACCTTCCAGGGTATCGTGAGGAGATCTAAAACAGATAATGCTGCCAAAGCATGCAGAGCAGTGATACTGAACTTACATGCAAATGTCAGCAGCTGGAAACGATCTGACTTTAGCCTGAGCCAACAAGCACATGTGCTGGTTTCCCTTGGAGAAAACAGGCACCTACATGCAGCAGCCCACATCAGTCGCTGGCTGGCTGTGGGCTGCTGCTGCAGGCAGCAGGTGCTTGGAGGCTCTGCAGGAGGCACAGCAGGGCAGCTGACCGCAGCCCCCCGGCAGCTGAGCCCTCCGGGACTGCTGGCCAGGCGACAGCCAGCAGACAGGGGGACAGGAAGGAGGATCAGAGCATAGGTCCTACCAGGCAGAGGAAGAAAGACAGAGAATGAAGGGAAAAAAAAACTGGCAAATCCTTATGCTTCAAATCCTTCCACCTTCTCCTTTCAAAAAAAAGGAAATTACTGAATGTTTTCCTGTGTAGAGGGGTGCATGCACTAATATTTTGTTTGTTTTTGACTTCATGACCCCTTCTTAGTTCAGAAGAACAGGCCTCTAACAAATCAAGGGCGTTTACTTCAGTCTGATATACAAATTCAGATAAATGGCCAAAAGGCAGGACATCATTAAGTGTGGCTGAAGTACAGGGCAACAGGGAAAGCTCAAAACCATTCCCTGCCTGTCAAACAGCAAAAGGGTTCTACTGATTCTATCCAGATCCTAAGAAACAGAAGTAAAAAGGGAAGAGTTAAGAGTTGTTTGTAGAAAAGCATCCAGTTTCATTCATGACTGCTTCTGACATTAAATCCACACATTAGCCCTCCCCACTAAACACTGGGTTTAACTCTCCTGCTTTAAAAGGGTATTATGGAATGATGAAAATACAGGATTTCCAGCTACTCCTTTTTACCTTTCCATGGAATTTACCAGTCTTTGCAGTGCAGAAGGAAACATCAACACTGATCTCTGAAACAAATAAAAATCCTAATTATGCTCATTCAGCCCATATCATTGCAGTTTGAAGTGAAGAAAGCTTTCCTCAGGTGAACTCTTGATCAACCTGCTACCAGAAAAAAAAAAATCAGACTATTTCTATTTGAAGTTTTCTTTCTCCTCTTGAGTCCTCCAAACATGATTTTAGTTGGTTAGTACTGCTGGATACCAATTTCTTGTTCACAGTATGATATTCTCAAAGAAAGTCTACAAATGGCCAGTCACAGCACAATTATGGAGAAAAGTGCAAAAACTGGAGTGACTGTCAACATTTCCATTGACTTTACTAACAACTGCTTGTATTTGCATACAGAAACTGAACAAATGAACTAACTGCTCCCCACCAAAGCAGATGAGTCATGCCAATTAAAGTAACAGGAAAACCAGGCAATACAGCAAAGTCATTACTCTTGAAGGAACAGCGTTGATGAAGGTACAAAGTTCTATCTATAAAAACACAAACACAGAACAGCAAACAAAAGGAAAAGAAATTTGGTGAACTATTCTCTACAGCAAAGGATTTTTTTTTTTAATAGTGATCAAAGCAAAAGCTCCTGACATACAAAAAAAGACACCTCACTTGTGTCTTATTTTTAGTATGATCTCTTACATGAAGAACTGCAAACTGCAGAAGACTGAACTCTCCAGAAATAATTTCGAGCCCAACCTGAAGGACAAACCAGAATTTTTGCTGAAGAAAAGAAAAAAGTAACCACTCAAGCCTTTCAAAAAGGCATGAAGTAATGCTTCACGAAATGAAGCATCTTCTTTGCAAGTTTTATAATTAAGCAGCCCTTCAACAGAAAACCTCAGAAAAGCAAGAAAGCCCTAAAAAAAAAAGTATCTGGAGCTAGGCCTACGCACTCACAATATTTCTGTATTTTCTCTTACAAGCAAGCAGTGTAAAAAAATTCCTCCATTGCAGAGTCTACACTGTGGCAAAATAACTCAAGGTCTCTTAAACAGGATGAACATTAAGAGTCCTCCATTAAAACAACAGCCGGGTAAGTCTTTTTAAGGTATGTCCAATAAAAAGTTTCAAGCACTGGCCTTAAGAAGGCAAAAAAACTGAATCTGTTTTTAACAAAATCATCAAATCAGGATTCAAATTAGTAGAAAAGGAAGGATTTTAACAGAAGTTAACACAAATCACATACTGTTATTTTTTCAGAATGGAAGCTTGGGCAATACACAGTACTGAATTTCAAGTTATTTAATATTTAGAAAACTGGTTTTATTCTTACGTTTTTCAGAAAATTATTTTAAGTATTAGCACCTACATTGGAAATAACTCAAACTTAGATTTACACTTGAAAAAAAGGCATGCTCAAGCAATTAATTTATCCTATATTCTTCTATCTTTGAATATTTCAGTAGAGCACCAAGAGGGAAAAGAGCAACATTTCAGTAATAAGCGAGCTCTGTTCTCAGCTACATGACATCATAAGACCAGCCATCTCCCTGGTATAGAATTCAGAACATCAGAATTTCCCAGCACACTTCAATCACCTCATTTTCAGGTGGAAATTTCTATGCAGGTTTATAAAACCCATCCAGCTACATGTTAGTTTGCTAAACCAGAGCTGACCTGAGATGCAATTAGAATTTGACATTTTTCTGTACTTAGTTCACAAGTTTATTATGAAAAACACTGCAGCTCTGTCCTGCAGTAACATTGTTTTACAGGAAAAAAAACAGTTCTGTTCAAAGTAATTCACTATGCTTGGACAATTACAAGGGACAATATGGTAGGGCAAAGAGTGGGAAAGGGAACTGAGTGCAGACAAAAAAAATCAATACAATTAAATTAAACAGTATTCCCTGAAAATAAAACAAACAAACAGTTTCAGAACAAATATGAGGCCTTGGTACTTATTTTAAAAATGTTCTTTAAGCTTCAATGATTGTTTGCTGCTATCCTTATCTACAGTCATGCTGAATAAAGCTATAGCTAAATGGAAAGTTAAATGTATTCACGAGGTGTTAATGTCTACATCTTATTATCTGCAGTCTCTCAGAGAAAGCAAAAGTAACTACAAATAGCGCTATGCCAGAAACTGGTTTCTTGACCAACAATGTTGCTTCAGCATGCAATGAACTGGTTCATTCTAAAGTGGTCACAGTTGTTGACGACAAGAGGCTTTGTATTTGAATATGGCACGTCTTTTGGTCCATGTGAAAAGAAGTTTGAATGTTAAATATTTTCTGACACTTTGAAGTTACTGTTGCTCTTCCCATTTTCTTTAGGTCAACATATGGTTCATGGCAATACTGTACAGGTCTAAAATCTCTTTACAGGAAGTAGTCTGGGGTGCGACGAGTAACATGCGGTTCACCTCTACGTGGTGCTGGATCAAACTGCAAACTGAAAAGCATACATATTAATGAAACAGGAAGTGTTCCATTTACATTCAGATATTTTATATATTTCTGAATTATAGTAGCAGTGGTCCTAAAGTGGGTAAGTCTTTTCAAGGTTTTCAACCAATTAGAGATTTCCAGAACAATTGCTCAACTTCTTCCACTCCTATTAATATGTAATTGTAATCTCCACAATTACTAAAACATACTGTAGAGAAATTAATCTTGTCTTTAACACTCAAACTGGTCAAACATTAGTATTTGTTTAGAAAGTGAAAGTCTCCAGTAATTATCAAAGGGTGTAATTTACACAAAGCTTTATATAATTCTCATTTATTTGTAAAACTGCTGTTGAGGTAGTTAACTAGAAGCTTCATAAAGTCAACATCCTAACATCTAAACAATTCCAAGATTCTAAGTCTCTTGCCCTAGACTGACAGGTGGGCATTACCTTAGGTATGGCAGAGTACTCCCACTTTCCAATCACTTACCTCTATAGTATTTCATTAAACTCCAGTTACATACAATGAAAGCAGAGTCTGGCTTTAATCTGACAGACCAGATGTCAACAACAGTTCCAGATGTTTAACTGCAAGGCTTTAGATATAACTAGCCCAACAATTCCACACTTACTTCATCTCCTGAAGGTTTACAGGGTAAAAAATCATACCTTAACACAATAAACAGTTGCTGTAGCAAGATACCACTTATGTTAAAATCATGGGCAACATGAATCTCATTTTTAAATATACTTACAAGGAGTATTTTAGAGTATCATCAAGTTCCATAATTGCAGCCTGGTTGCCACAACGGTAACAATAGTTTGGAGCACTGAAAATTGTTACTACATTCCGATCATGGCACCAGTTGTACCCCTGGAGAGGACAATAAACGTACTTATGAAACATATTTATTCATTTGTTGCACCTCATATAACCATCTGACTACCAAATTGAATTTTAATGTGCAAAACCCTAGATGGCACCTGCAGTATCATTTTTAAATAAGATCAAGGCTGTATCTTTATTTCTTTTCTTAACAGAAAAGGGGAAAAAAAAAATTTTAGCTTTTATGTGCTATTTCTTACTAGTAAATATTAGCTAAATGCATTAAAAAAAAAAAAGGCAAGAATTCTCCACTGCATCAGTGTTAAAAAATTAAAACTGCAATTTTGAAAGACAATCTATTCTGAATCTTAAGGTTTTTAAACCTGTGTTCTGGTTTTGATGATTATAGGTTAACTTCCAGGGATAACTAGAGACTAAGAACAAAAAACACATATCCAAAGTAAAAATGACAAATACGTCTTTTTCAAGGCACACATCTGTATGTATTTTCTCATCAAGGGACTCAGCATTTATGTCCAAGAACCCTTTTATCTACACAGAAATGCAATACCACATCTAAAACTAAGGTCTGTTTTGGGACATTACTGTAAATTTTCAGAAAGGAGGCCAAGAAGGGTCCACTGTCAGACTGAGAAACTCCTTTAGTTTAGCACATCAACACTATCAAAACAGTCTCTGGAAGACTCTCAGCTAGATCATCAGTTGTTGTCACAGCAGCACATGCACGTCTCAGATACACCAAGTACGGCATTAGTGCACCACCTACCCAACAGTTTAAACACACAGGCTATACTGCTTACCTCCATTACCAACTGATGAGCTCTTGAAACCAACGTAAGGCCGTTAGCATGGTTAAAGGTTTCTGAAATATCCTGTCCAAACGTATAACCTGCACCTCGAGGAGAAATTCCCCAGCCACCACGATCATCTGGATCTGACCATAGCAAGTCACACATTGGACCCTGTAAGAGATTTGGAAGGCATTTCACAAACTGTGTTTAAATACAAAAATGCACACCCACACATCCCTGCACAACTTGTTACAGCATCTCTTAAGACTTGGAAAAACAAAAGATAACAAAAACCCCACCTATCAACTGCAACAGCTCCTGCAGTTAAAACCGGAAATACTATCAAGGAGTTAATCTGAATGAAGAATCTTCACAGAAGTAGTTCTCACCTCTGAGATCATGAAGGGGTACCTGCTGAGATTCTATGTATACTACAATGTTTCTTACTTTAGGTAAGGGCACGCCCCTTAATTTTCCTTCAGAAAACTAGTACAGGAAGACAATGTAGCAATTTGAAAGCACCTTTTGAACATCATTTTCTGCTTGTGTATATATTCAAATATCCAATACATGGTGAATCATGAATCCCACCGTGAGTTTAGGTAATTAATTTTCAGTACCTCATGAGGAACTTCCTGCAAGCGATCAAGTGCTCTGATGTGATCCAGTGTATCTATCGATGGAGAGAGGCCACCATGTAGACAGAAAATCTGAAAGAGTCACATATGAGATTTATTTCATTTGTTTATATTTATTATTTCAGTACAAACAATTATAATTGTTTAGTGTAAGCGATTAGGAAAAATCTGCAAAAGATTACTTTAAAGCTAAGAGCTGACAGAATACAGTGTTAATAGCTCCCTTTACAAGCAGTAACATTTAACTTCATCAAATTTCAACATACCTGGCCATCCACCAAGGCAGTTAGAGGAAGGTAATCAAAAAGGTCTGTAAAGTACTTCCAAACATTTGCATTTCCATATTTTCTTAAACATTCATCATAGAAACCATATACTTGTGTGATTTGCCTGCTTTCATGGTTCCCTCGAAGAATTGTGATACGTTCACGGTAACGGACCTAAATGTAACAGTTTAAAATATTTTAGAAGCACTAAAATATGCATGTCTTCCCAAAAAAACACTAGAATTTGCTTTTTTCCTCCTGTGATATGTTAATAAAGCAATAAGAAAAAAAACTTTAAGATGAAGATTCAATTACAACCTTAAAGGAAAAAAAGAACTAACTGATCCAAATCTTCAGTTGCCAGATACTTTGAGATTAATTACAAGCTTTATCCACTGTTACTAGTGGACTTCACTACACCTGTGCATTATGCTGACATCTCTAAACACATTCTTAAAGATCACTACTTATGCAATTAAAAAAAATAAAAATAAATACAGCACTTACTTTAGAAAAAGTTATACAGGCTTGCACCTGAATGTTAGGTTTTCAGAAATATCTTTGAAAACTAATATAGCCAACATTTCAGTTTTCGCACCTATGAAACCTATGTTGTACATTCATAACCGATATTAAGTGTAGTCAGGACAGTAATTACACATTTCATACAGAACTGTACAGCTGAGAAGAAAAGTTACCTTAAGAGCTACAAGCAATGTGACTGTTTCAACTGAATAATAGCCTCTGTCAACATAGTCCCCCATAAACAAATAATTTGTGTCTGGTGATTTGCCTCCAATTCTGAAAAGTTCCATGAGGTCGTGAAATTGTCCGTGGACATCTCCACAGACTGTGACTGGACATCGCACTTCTTGTACGTTAGATTCTTTTGTCAAAATTTCTTTAGCCTATAAAACAAAAACAAAGAAAAGAAATTGTGAGATGAATTGTCCGTGAACAGTCTGTTTATGCAAAGTATGCTCTACCACTTGCAACACTACTACTTGCACTCTTTATGAACTCTTGTCCTTTCCTTGTCTGAAGTGCTTGGGATAAGAGCTTATCTTTACTTAAAAGAAGATTTCACTTTAGGCAACAGAATTTTGTTTTCCCCCTCTCCCAGCATCAAACAGGTATTTCAGAATTAGTTCCCAGCTTAAAAAATAAAACAACTCATACTTTCTATAAAAGTGGTTCCACGAAGCATAGCACAACTGACTTTAGACCTGACTGAAGAAGTTTGTAATATCTGGAAAAGTTAAGTCTGCAATCACACCAATGTCTTATTTCCAACCCTTCAAAAGCCTGAACTCAAGACATAGCCAAATCTGAGACTCTCTCAAGGAGGTGAACATGGCCGCTTAACCAGCAAATGCTCCAGGAGGGTTCTATGCTTCAGGTGCCTTGCTTCAGAAGAGAGATGACTGCTTGCCACCCATGTACACACACATCTTTGAACACAGAGGCAGAGAGTCTTAGCAAAGCAGAAGCTAGAACATAACTAGCATTCAGAGGTATTGGCCACTGCAGAACAGGTGGATTACCTGCACCGGGAACAAGTTTTGTGTTAAGTATACACAAGTGGGCCCTTTATAAACCAAAGAAGAGAAACAGATTTTTGTTCTTTTTTCACAAAATCATGTGCACAGAAGTTGCTGACAGACAATTCACATGAAGTACAAGCTAAATATAGCATCAAAAAGGTAATTTTGAAATAACATAATTCCTCAATCGTACCATCACGCTGCCAGTTGTTATAGCTTGTTCTCAGAACAAACACATGCTACAATAATTTTCTAAATCAAGAGGGCATTAGAAATAAAAATAGTAACAAGTTTACAAGTTACCATCTGCAAAGACTTCTAAGCCTTTCAAGTACCAATGTTCCTATTTAAAAAGGATCAGTTTTGTTTTGACCTCATTATATTACCAGAAAGACAAGAGAACATACAAAAACAACATTCTATTTTATAACCCAAGGTGCCTACAAGACTTGCAGAAAAGCACCAAATACCACCTCTATGCATAGGCCACACACTCTGAACCCCAAATATCCTGAAGCATGCACCAATATAAGACAGATGGAAGAGCAATGCCACATTCATTTTAGATCATTGTTCTTCATACTTCCTCAAACCTAACGTGACAACTAAGCAGCGTACTTGTTTGGGGGGGGGGTTCTGCTAAGCAAAGAATTATTTTGTGACGTAGAGAAAAATCATCATCATTGGAAGAGCATGAGATTTTGAAGGTTAGGAAAGAAATATCTGAAGTTAAAATCTAAGCAGGAGATTAAGGACCGGTACCAACATGAACCAGGCTAGTAAGAAACATATTGCTGTGTCCAACTTTCCACCCTAGTCATGAAGCCATCAGCTGGACAGTGACTGACACCCCCAAAAATGATCTCACTGTTCCTTGGTATTATCCAGGCTAACCACCACTGTAACCATTTCAAACACAAGAAGTGCCAGCAACACATACTTTAACGATGGAGACACATGAAGATTTAATATAACACTAGGAAGAAATGCAAAATGCAGTCATGGTTAAGTACCCTGCGCAACCCTGAGCTTTAGATATTAAAGCATGAGTAACAGAGTTAAATCACTCTGCAGACATATTTACACCAAAAGTCAATCTCATATGACAGTTTCCACTCATGCTGTGCCTAGTACTAAAGATAGGTCACTGCTGGCTTGTGGCAGAAGCTAAAAATGTAGACTTATTTTAAGACAGTCTGACTTAAGTTCATTTTAATGCAGTGACACTCACCGGATGTTTTGAAGGTGTTTTAACAGCCTGAGCCTCTTCTAATACACTATTACATTCAGAAGCAGTAGCTATCTTAATTCGCCTTTCGACAGAGAAAGTTACAGGTACTTACAGCACTTCAATATAACAAAAACTATAATTAGAATGCTTTCTACTGCCATATTTTCTTAACACACTGGAAGCATCACACAAAGAACGCAACATTCATTTTTCATCAAAGGTATGCAACTTTTATGCTGACTGAGATTAAAATTGTATCGTTCTCAACAATGAAGTTGTTGCTTCCTCAGTTTTTGAAATATTAAATCACTCAGATATGCATATGACCAAACACAGATAAGTCAGACAGCTACTCTGATGGAAAGAGACTGTTCCAGGTCAACCTGCAAAACAGCAATCTCCATTTAAATTCTGCAGTGAAGGAATGCTGGTGTAGTAATTTAAATATTTTCATATTCTTGAAACAAGCTTAATGAAATACTGTCTTACGAACTGCTTTGCCCATTTACAGTCTTACATCCCATAGCATTAGCAGTGGCATACACTGAACTGCTTAAGGAGTATGCTTGTCTCTAAAAAAAGAGTTGAAAGTGGGCAAAAGTAGCACCCTGAAAACACTCACCAGCAAGTGGACCATCAGCCATACCCAAATTTCTGCATTAAATCAGTTCCTATAAAAGCGTAAAACCAAAACTCTTTGAACAGACCGTAACATTACAGAAACACAAGTTGGTAAGACAACAGTACATGCAATACAATTTCACAACTCAGTTTTCACAAAGTTGAGCTATTACTAACACTATGTAAGTATCGATGACTCCGACTTTGTATTGGACCATGCACCAGCCCAAGCAACCTTATCTGGTTTCACTCCCTCTTTACTGATCCTTTCCTCAAACCTAAGGTGATGCTACTCACCCAGTCACATCATGTAACCCCGTTCCCAAGAAGGACTGGACTTCCCACCAGCACTCCCCTACACGTCCCTCCAGCCAGGAAGCAGGAGAGCACTTCAGCAGCCTTCAACACATGGCTGAGTACTCCTCCCCCAAACCCTCTGAGGAGGGAGAAGCAGGGAAGAGACAGACACACCTGATTCCTTGTACTTCAAAAAACCAGTGACCTATTGCCAAGGATAGTAGTGCAATACTTCACAGTATTTTGACACCAACATTTTGAAACATTCAGGTTTCACTGCCTATCACTAGATAAACAATTACGCAATTCCGAAACTCAGATTTTTCTTGAACACTCATCAGTGCTTTCGTTTCTTAGGCATATTTCTTAACAATTCTTAAGATAGCTCTGAATTTTTCTATGTCTTCCATCCTCATAAGTAACCCTACACCACAGAAAGTTTAACTTGTGGTACTCTACAGTCTAAAAACGATGAATAAACTTAAGGAAATACCTCATGCCAACAGCATGCCACATGACAATTGTAAGACACTACCTCCAAATCAGCTTAACTATTTTTTCAGCACTACATACTCTCAGATCTCAAAACTAAGAGCATTCAAATGAATACAGATTAAGACTGTGAAAGAGCGTGTTATTTCAAGTTGATAGATGCTAATTTTACAGCCAAGCATCAATAAAGTCCAATGCAGAAAACATATGCAGCTATAAGACACTTACAATTCCACAAAGAAAAAAATGTCAGAAGTGAAATGCTGTCATAAACAACAGTTCCTGACACGGAAAGCCATGTACTATACATACTTAGTGCAATCTCAAAGTTCAAACAATAAGGATATATCAAATACACTTCAGCTTAGTCATAGCGACTGGAGTTCATTTATACTTGATATTTGAAATATCCGCTTACTCAGCCTTTTTTCTGGGGAAAAAAGGCAACTTGTACAATCCAAAAACTCCCAGAAGACAACAAGACTAAAACCAATATTGGTTTAAAGGCACAAGAAAACAGTAAATTTTCACTTTACTGTAACACAAGTGTTACTGGATGAAAACAAAGCCTACCACTTAAGGATTAAAACATTCCTGGACTGCTGCACATCTTCTAAATGGAAGGACAAACGAAGTCAACAAAACAGTGCTTTACTGTTCAAAAAGCATATTTTATATGCAAAAAAAATGTTCTTAAAATACAAAGATTAGCTTCATTGTTTTAAGAGTGCAAGATTCAAGTAACCTCTGCATTTTATAACAGCCCGGGGTGGGAAGAATTAAAAAAATGTACGACTATTACAGCTACTAGCATTTGTTTTTCAGATCTGCAGAATTCTATTTAATGAAAGGCAGGAGTTGTCTACATGCAGAGGTGTCTCTTATTTCCCTTGTTCTCAGCCTAGATTTTTATCCAACTTGCCACAGATTAAGATTCAGAGCCAAGTGCCTTAAGGGCTGTAATCCAGCCACTCTCTCAACTCACTCTATGCTGAGGACAAGCAAGTTTGCATGAGCAGAATACATCATCAACCTTACCTCACAAAAGTCATTTACATTAGTCAATTTCTGAAAAATCTCCTAAATTCACCTGTACCTGAATTACCTTTTATTTCCTAAATTCACCTGTACCCAAATTCCCTTGTACTTCCAGAATATACAAGATATTTCTTTTTACTCCTACCCCTTTTTTAGATCATCACCTTCTAACAGAAGCTCTGATAGCTCAAACCAATTAACTACTCTGAGGAACTCTGAGGCACATAAAAAAATGCAGGAAACATTACTGTGGCTTCACAGAACTGTAAAAACAATGCTTGAAACTGCTGCGTAACACTGAATCAGTGCTATAAAGCACTTATCAAAAGATTATCACTAACTTAGTAAAGGAAATAGAACCATTACTTTAATTAGACAACAGGGCTCCACAGTCATGGCTGCAGTGTGTAATATGCCGTTCTTGGAAGACCAGAACTCGCACCTGTAAAGCCACCATGCTGTCTAGTAAAGCCTATGTAAAGATGCATCTACTGTAACCAAGACAAAATTATGCATTTGTAGTTACCATAAAGATATTCTGATGAGATCGAAGACTTCTACCACACCCATAATTTCCTGTCATCAAGATGCACAGGATGTGACTAAAGGGACAAGGATCAGCTAATTGGAATAAAGGCTGGCCAACAGCATTGCCTGAAAGAGATTCCAGCTCCAAGCAAAGTCATCCATTACAGTCAGCGAGTCTTCTGTAAAGAAAACGCACGCGTTTCCTCCATGTAAGCATTCCCCAACCCCACCCCCTACTTGCAGAGGAAAGAGGATGTTCAGACCAAAGGTGGGCCCGCTGTTCTTAGAGCAAAAGGTGTTTTCTTTCACCATCTGTCTTTTTAAACAAAAGTAGAGAAATCAGGCCTCTAATATCACTCTTCTGTAAAGATGAGAAGACAGCAGTCAGATTACATGGCACAAATGGAACCTGCTTTGTTCTGAACTTTGGAATCCACTAAGGAGTTCAATGTGAATGTATAAGTAGGAAAAAAATTAAAATATAAAGCTCCCCATTAACATTTAACTATTTAGTATTCTAAAGCAAGTAAAAGCATCCAACAACACAGAAGCAGAACAGAAGCAAAATACTCTTTTTCCATGACTGAAGCAGAAGACTTCCCATCTACTTTCTCTATCGTTTTGTGAGTAGCACCTATACCACCATTTCTAACGACAGTCACTACAAGCAATACCGAAAGTTTAGACCTTGGTGAAGGAAACACAGCATGCCTGATCAAAGAGTCACAGTGCAGCTCCTGGCAATGCGCGTGTCGCGATGTGGTCCCTGCACATTTGTAGCATAATTTATTTTCTTGGGACACGACAAATAGAACTAACAAATGAACTCAAAAGTTGCATTTAAACTCGAAGTGTACAAAATGAAAGTATAGTGGCCCATATATTAATGGATATTTGTCAGTGAACCACAAACAGACAATTAACTAACTCAAAAAGTATAAAATACAATCAGCTTCACGTTTCACAACGCACAGCTAAGTACCCTTCTTCACCACTCCACAGCTTAACAACTGCTACCCTACTCTTCTAGGGATTTCTGTTTGGTTAGAAGAGAGACTGATTAAACACAAGATGTTGGTTAACCAAAGGACCAATCCTAATGCCAGTACTGCATGTTAAGATTAAATAAGACAACCACCTTCTTTCTCCTGTAAATTCTAGAAGGCCTATAAAAAAGCATACAGGCAGTAAACTTTTGCTGAATAACTCTATTGCTTTGTATTGCAAAGCAATGACTGACACTGTTTACAGCCTTGATATTCCCCTCAACCTTAATTTGGAAAAATCATTAGTAGTCTTCCATACTTAAGAGTAACTGAAAAGCATACTCTTTCCTCTGGAGGCAGGTTTGGGAGAAGAAAAGGGAAAGTGCTATTTAAGTATCAATAGTGGACAAGACCAGATAGAAAATGAGGACAGGAAGGGGCTCCTCCAAAAGAATTCAGTGTCATCATTATCTTGCATCATTCAAGAGATCTTCATGCCCTTAACTTTGAATTCAAAAAAGTGCAGAAAAAAATCTTTAAAAATGTACTGGAAGACAAATAAACCAGGAAAACCAGATGCCTTCCTCTCCACATTGGAGATCCAAGTAACAGAGCAACAGTAGCAATGCATGAAGCTGACCACTTACAGAGATGGTCTTGAGTCCTGTCTGTGCAAGCAAGTCAAATTCATTTCATATCATTCAAGCTGTTAAAAAAAGAAATAGGCTGAAGCTATTCCCAAACTAGCTATGCCTGATACATAAAGCTAAACTGGCAGATGGCAAACTCAAAAGGTTTTCAACTCTTTTGCTCAAATAACTCCAACCACAGCTAGGGATGGTGATGTTAAAAGTACGGTCAGGATACTGACTGGAAGGCCAGGGTTGGCACGCGTGTTAAACTGAAGATACATACTTCAAAACCAACGAGCAAGGGTGCAACCTGTATTGGAAGGTATTTTCCACATACCCTGCAGAAATATTGGAGACCTGACTACTGAGCAGTTGAGTTCCATTATTTATTCTTTAGCCAGGAATAAACTACCTGTTTTTTCCAGCTTAACATATTGCCTAAAGAAAGAAGTCTAGAACAACAACCATTTTATTGAATGTAGGTGTAGTGTTTAAGGGTCCCCTAGGTGAGAAGGGAAATTTAATCATTGCTCCTTCAAGCCTCTTAGCACAGCTGTTTGTACAAGACCTCCTTAACTCATGCCAGACAAAGCCAGACAGGTTAGGTTATTATGCTGTTTAAGGCAACCCAGATGACTAACTGAAAATGGCTAGGGAGCGATCACAAAGCAGCACTGTCATCAGATCTGAGGACGCAACAGCTTTACCACAGGCAGATTTGGAAGGGGACATCAATCTACAGCCTCGTCCATGTCGTTAGCCTTACACTGGTAGAAGCACAAGTAGGAACTTGCTCTGACTTACAAATGCTTACTACTGTTATCTTAAGCTATGCCTCAAATGACTTTTAGAACACCACAAAAATACCTTTCACTCTCATTTGATTACAATGGACGTGGTGAGTTAAAGCTAATCAAAAAAATTTACTAATACCAGCACAACTCAATTTTACAGAATTTCACAGACTAGAAAAAAGAAAGCTGTTAAAGCTTTGTATGTATTGGCATACACAAGACTAAATTCTCATACACACACAGAGTGTTATAATCAGGACTAGGTGAGAAGGCTGGCAAGGCTGACACTTCAAATGCCTTTTGTGGGAAGGGACATTTTCCATTTTATATTACAAACCATCACAAGAAAGAGAACACTGGGAGCAAACGGATCTTTTTTTGTGCAAGTATTCCACAATAATCTAAACCACAGCTATTAAAATGTCACAACAAGCTTTTCACCTCTAATGCTCCAGAGGTGGAAGGTGTATCATTAACAGCTCTATCCCCAGGTATATTCAATGAGCCAGTAGCAAAGGAGTCCTAAACCATCTCCTGGTCTCTCACAGTCCCTAGAAAAAACTAGAGGGCCCTCATGCCACTACCAGTTTCTTTTTTAGTGAATCCATAAGCCAATGCGGTAGCAAAGAGGAATAGAAATGCTGTGCCTTCCAGACTCACATTCTTCTTCTGTCAGGGACAGGGCTGCAGGGACCCAGAACTTGTCCTGCACAGAGCCCACCGCATGGAAACTCTCACTAGCTGAGAACTCTGTTGGGGCAGATTTTTTGGGCTGATTTACAGCAAGTTCAGACATGGACATTCGTTTTTACAATCATCTTGGATAGTCTGAAAACCAGTTATATGCGATGGTTATATGTAAAGATATGGGAACACAAGAACTAGCTAATGGAAAAGTCCTTGCAAATACAGCTGGGGGCAGTTTAACTCATTCACTTCTGGCCAAAACCAAGCAGCTAATATAGGTAGCTCCCTCGACAACAGAGACAGAAAGAAACACGTGCCTCCGAAAAAGTGGGACAGAGATCTCAAGGCAGTAATAGCTTGCAACACAGAAGCGTGCTTCATAAAACTTGCCAGTCTTATGCATTAAAAGAACTGAACTTTGACTGCAGGTTTTTCTTCTGACCTGAAAGAAAGCTTCATCAGAAAGCCTCATCATCCTACAGCTAAGGCACTTAAAGTAAGCTGAAGGAATTCAAGTAGTTCATACAGCTGCAGTGACTACATGCATGTTTGGTTTGTTCTCATCTGCAGTAAGTCCCAGAAAATCTAACTTGGAAGATCTGGTAATAAACAAAGGTGGAAGTTCTGCAACACGAAAAAAAACAGAAAAATACATCATTGACAAGGCATGTACCAGAGATAAGTACAGCCCAGAAACATTTATACTATGAAAATTAGCAATGGTGACAAATCAAATAGCAAATATAACCAAGAACATTGTTACAGATCAAAAACTGCAGGAGACAAGGCCTGAATCAAGGTTTCTGGAAAACTGTTTATCAGTATCAGCCCTTCACTCAGTTTAAAAATCTGTAGATAGCAGCACCATCTATTCAGGTGTATTTTAATAGTAACTGAAGTACAGAGAAAGAGAACCCTGAAGATTCTACATAGCATATGCTCAGCTTCTTTTTCTAAAAACTGGATGGTATGTCCAAACCCACTCACAGACTACTATTTCCAGCAGGGAGACTGACATGTCTCCTTCCACCTGCACTAGATAGGTTCTGAAATAACCAATGGAGTCTCCAACCACGAATTCAACTCACTCCTTTGTGCAATTTTAGACTGCCTTCCCACCTTCCTGAGCAATGTACCGCACCCCCACCGAGACCACTCCCCTCTACCCTCACAAAGTATGGAAAAGAACAGTACTCCAAAACAGCACTCTTTCATTCTAAATGGCCAGCGGAAAAAACCTCACCTGGCAATAAAGGACTTCCTTTCTCCTCTGTACACAGACAGCAATCAAGAAACAATTCATTGTTAACAAGACAAACGTGGCTGATACATAAGTGTGACATGGGCTATAAGACACATTTATAACAATTCTTCAAAACTTGCACTTACCAAATACTTAAAGCACATATAATCTATCACTGATGTAACCAAATATATAGCACTTATTAAGACTACATAACTGCCACTGAGAGGTTCATATTTTTTCAAATCGTCTATGAAAGTAGGTATTATTCATAGCTACAAATTATTCCTAGATCTAGAAGGCATTTGGCACCACCACCATCCCCTAGGTAACGAGGCACAACACAGGATGCACCAAGAAAGTAACTGAGATGCATGAATGGCCACATTTAGTTACTGTGCTGCATTATATTGTGTTTGCAAATAGCTGTTAGGCTCTTTCGATATCAACCCTGAAACACAACCGAGCCCTTAGGCTTAGTCTTCTTAGATAGGCACCAGTCTGCACAGACGAAGCCCCAGCAGATCCAGAAATACCAGTCAGGGAGATCATCTTATCAGACAGTGTTATGGGGAAAAAGCCCTCGCAAGGATTTCTTTTTTCCCTCCTAACTAGTCCTAGCTACAGTTCAGTGCAGTGAAGAATGACAGCTTATACCTGATAGGGTCTCCACCTGTCATTTGGCACAGTAGCTAGACTTGACACTGTCCTTAGCACATTAAGTTCTTTATGAAAAAATAATAACCTTTGGGTGTGATTACATACCTGCAACTACTTACAACAATCAAAACATGAAGCACAACTCAGTAAAGTTGCTGAGAGTCAGTGCTGGAAGCCCGAAAACATGGTAAATGCTGTCCCTCAGCAGAAGGGCAGAGAACTCAACTAACGCCCTGCTTCCGAGAACATACATACCCACTGGAGGGGACAGAGAAGGCAACGGAAAGCTTGGACTTCTGGCGACTACTTCCAATTCCTTGCATCGGCCATCAGGTAGAACCTTACCTACTACTAGCAGGAAGTCCCAGTAAATCCACCTGTAGTTATTAACAACAAATCATCTTTCCTTAACACCAACAGCCACGCGGCTGTACTCTGCAAAGTGCTGACCGCAAACTAGTAAGAGATAGGGAATTTCATCCCAAGCACAGTATCACGCTACCCAAAGAAATACTACCTTTGATTTGGAGCTGGCTCAAATGCAAACTTGAGGCACTGCTGGTAAATGGTATTTTTCAGGTAGACTTCTCTCATTTTTGTGATCTCTCATCTCAGAATACTGCACTTAGACACACAGCCTTCTGTAACCTAATTCCCACAGATCTTTATCAAAATATATAATTCCTGCAGATCTAGTCAGTTTTATCATTCCTTCCGTCAGCCTAACCAGAGTCTGCTGCTTCTATAGAGTCTGCATGTCTTGTGATTCCTTGTCTTGAACCTATCAGAAATACTTCAGGTTAGGCTATTTTTCTTTCCTAGTGTCAAGAATCTATTTTGGTGATAAGCATCATGGATTTATCCAGAAATAAACTTTATTTCCATTCTTCATTAAGGAAAAGTGAAAACTCCACCTCCCATCCTCGCACAACCATGAACAGGACTATAGTATCTTTTGTACAGAATTTCTAATGGTATGCCTACTCCTCACCTATCCAAAACACCCAGTAAATTCAAAGTTTTTTGTATATTCCTCGTGTTTCTGCAGTTTATCATATAACCTTACAAAAAATACCCACTCACACAGTATTCAGGATCCTATACCAGCATCAGTTTTTAACTGATGGCAAATGGAATACTTACCTCCTCAACAAAACAATACAAGAAAGATGCTGGACCATTGTCATTAGAGACACATGAAAAATAATCAGGTAGATATACTGCTACTTGCTTGCACCAGGATTTAGAATACACAAACCATATCTAATGGTTACAATTTTAAGTTGCTGGAATACTAGTCAACTAAAATTTGGACTCAGCTAAGAATCTGTTTGGCCAAATGCACTCCAAGTTATTTAGTAAGTTCACAGGCACTCCTGTGGAAACAATTTGGTTCTAAAACAACACGCTGTAGTATTTGAAGGCTTGATGCCAAACTTAAAATATCCTCATTTCTTCCTGTGGTAGGTACACAGGCTTCTTTAGAATCGAGTACATCAATAACTTTCCATATTCCTTAATTTCTAGTCCCTCCTCCCAATATTACTTCCTTTAACATAGAAATGTACGAATACAAAACCTCCAGAAACTGAAAAAAATCCTCAGCTATTAAGTTTTAGCTACATTCAGGATTAGAATCCAATTGGAAAATACAGTTAGGTACTACTACAGCAAATATTTCCTTTAATTTCCATAAGACAATCTATCCAGGTCTGATTTTAAGACCTTTCTAAACTGCAACTGCAGCAATCAGCACAGCGTTCTAGCATCCAAATCTCAACATTCTTAATCAGTCACTGCAAAAATTAACCTATTGCTATGCGATCTTATCTCTATTTCAGAAAATCCAGAAATTTATTCTGAGAAACAAAGTCCCAAGGCTAATCTATCCTTCAGTTTCAGTTATAAATAAGTCCGTGCTTGTTTTTACCATGAAAAAAAAAAACAAAGCTGTTACGTTCATGCAACAGTTCCATACCCCTCGTGGTTTTCTATCTATTACCACGAGCTTTATTTTCATTGTAACAGCTTACACTTTTTGGACCGCTGTACAATTTTAACCGTGCCATGAAAGCACGTCGCGCCGATTCGTGCTCGACCCCTCGCACACGACCCAGCGCTCCCGGCCCGAACCTCCCCGTCCCGGCTCGCAGACGGCCGCGGGCAGCCGGCGTACCCGAGGGGCGGCAGCGGGGCAGGGCTGGGGCCGGCCCTTCCCCCGGGATGGCGGCCGCGCTCGGGGGTCTCTCCCCGAGAATCCCGGCAGCGGCGCCATTTTAGGAGGCGATGAAAAGGCGGGAGGCGGAGCCAGGCTCCGAGCGCTGCGAGAGGAGCGCGGAGCTGCCCGCCAAGGGGCCGCGGCTCGCCCCGGCGCCCGCACCGCGGGCCGAGCGCCGGGCAGCCGCGGAGAGCTCGGCGGG
>VXAL01005066.1:59532-90726 GCA_013399475.1 Chauna torquata | reverse complement strand
TGCGCAGCAGCAGCTCTGGCGCTCTCTCCCTCGCACCAGACCGTGTAATGGCCGCCGCTCCTGACGTCACCGCCTCGGCTTCCACTATGGGGAGGGGGAGGGAGACGCCATGGGAGGCGACGGCGCGTGCGCATTGGCCGGGCGGGGCCGCGCCTGCGCGCTGCCTCCGGCCGGGCGGGACCAGCCTGACCGGCAGCACGGCACCGGCGCAGCTCTCCCCGAGCGGGGCCGTGCCCAGGCGCGCCTGCGCATGCGCAACTCCGCGCGGCACAAAGCAACGGAGGCGGGAGGGGCTGCCCGCGCATGCGCTGAGGGGGGGCTGCTGGGGAGCGGTTTTCCGCCCGCCCAGCGCCTGAGGCGCGGTCCTGGTCCCGGTCGGGGCTGTGGGGCCCTGTGTGGGAGCAGCCGTGTTCCTCGGCTCGCCGACGGCCGGCGCCCTCCTTAAGGAGGGTCTCTGAGGCGGGAGCGATGAGCGCCGCCGTGAGGGGAGCGGGGCGGCTCGCCTGGGCCTCTCCGCGGTGTGTTGAGCGCCGGCTCCTCGGGGGACGCAGACGGGAGAGCTCGGCCTGGGTAGGGCGCCCGGCCTGCTGAAAGTCTCCTGGGGGGTGTTTGTAAAAGCTCCGTCTGGCTTCGCAGCCCCTGTGCTTCTCGGAGTCGTGAGCACGATTATCGTGGCCCCCCGGGAACAAGGACGTGGAGGGCACTTGGGCTGTCTGCTACTCCGAGATGAATCTTCTCAGTTAAAGCGCGAGCGTTAAATATTAGCTCGGTTGTACCACCGTGAAGGGCTTAGGTTAGAAAGGTATTGCTGATACTATCGTGCATTTCTTTTCTTAAAAAACACTTGTAATGAAAAAGTTCTTGGAAAGCTAATGAGCTTATTAAGACCATTTAAGAGAGGAACTAAATAAGCAAGGTGCAACGTAAGCTTTCAGCAAAATACAGGAAATTAGGGGTGGACCTCAGTTATCTTTGTGTACTCAGACACTTGCCTTCTATCTGAAGGAGAAGATATCAGTAAGAGATGAATAATGTGTAATGAAAAGGAATTAAAGAAACACGGATCTGTGATGTGTGGTGGACTACATATTTTACTGATCTGCACCTTAAATAACAAAGGTACTAGCCAAAGCAAGATTTCCCTAAAATAACTTCCAAAATGTATAAAATGATCATTAAAAAAATATTCTTTCAATAAAGTGGGTCAGAATTTGGACAAAATGTACACTGTTGAAATTACCAAAAAAACAAGGACTTTTTCCAGTTAATAGGTGTCTATTGTCTCTGTCAGGATTTGCCTAGTAGGGAGTCTAAATTGTCAAATTCTTTGCCTACTATTGAAGCAAATTAACACCTAGTGAGCAAAGGGGAAAGAATGCTTGCTTTCATAGATCAGTCTCGGTCTGTTGGTGTCATACTCTCCTAATGGACATACTTGTTTGAATGCCCTACCTCAGGTGTTTCATTTTTTCCTATAATGTTTTTGCATTGCTTACATACATTTGCATCTTCAGATGTTCTTAGTTTTCTACTTAAAGTTGTAGAAGGAGAAGTGTTGTTCATTGAAAAATTGCAGGAATTTACTTTGTGGCACGTCTTCCTTAATACCCCCAAATAATCTTGAACAAATAAATGCAAAGAACTTAAAGTAATAACATTATCTCTTACGTAACTTGCAAAGTTAAAGTTTATTTTCGCTAATAACTATTGGCCTTCTGGCACAGTAAGATGTTTTAAGACCATATTTAGCTTTGTGTTTTCCATAGAGATAGTGGAATTCGTAGTGAAACTCAAATAGATTCTCTGAATTCCTCCTGGTGTCAATCTTAATTATGCTCCTGACTGCAAAAAATGTAGTAATTACTGATATTTTTCTGTTTACTTTCCACAACACTCAGAAATATCTGAACCTACAATTTTGGTACTCTGTGCCTCAGTCTTAAGAGAAGTAAGTGCTTCAGCACCTTGTCAAAGTCTAACTGATCCAGAGCAAGGTATTCTCTTCTATTGAGTAGTCACTTGAGGCTGATGGGAAGATGTCACTGGTCACAGTCCCACCTCTACACTATTGCACCCCTGTTGCCAGCAAAAATGAGTGATCAGAAGAGCTGATCTCGTTGAAAGAGTGTTTTTTGCTGCATCTGTACATTTGTCTGCTTCATTATGTAGGTGCAGAAACTTTTGAACATGTACGGAAAGAGGTGCATGGGGTCAGGATCATGGGAGGGGCCAGGCTCGAAGGGAGCTCTAGAGATCATCTGGTCTAGACTCCAGCTGAATGCAGGGCTTGGGTTTAGGTTATCAGCTGTAACTCTTGGGCTCTCTGGGGCAGACAGTTGATCTAGCTGAAAAAGCGGGTGCACTGGGTACAGTTCTGGTGCTCAGAAGGGAGCAGGGCTGCATTGCCCACAGCAGGCTGTGCTTCTGGAGTAGGACAAATGAGGTGAGAGAGAAGAAATAAAACCTTCTTAGCAGCAGGAAACTATTGGCTTATTTGTTTATGAAACTACAACCAAAGTCCTGTGACATTTTGTCTGGTAGGTGTGGAGAAAGCACAGGTAATGTGGATTAGACAGGGCTCCTTACAGATCACAGTAATCGCTGCTGTCTTTAAAGTAAATGTGATGGTTCCAAAACGTAGGTTCAGGGTTAGAGTGTTCACTGAAGAAAGGAGCCTTTTTATGTTTGAAAAGACTCAGTCATAGCTCTTAACTACCAATGTACACCCTACTTTAGAAGCAGTAGGGGATTCGGTACTCCTTGCTTGCAGCTGAAGCTGTGCCGTTGACTGGAAGAGAATTCCGGACTCAGCACAGAACATTCCGGATTCCCCCATAGAAGGGGAAAATTTTGGTTTCCATCTCTGTCTCAAACAACTAGCTCTGTATTTTATCCTCATACTCTTTCGAGTAGTGTGTAAACTGTATTTGCATCAGAAGTCAGATCTCTTTCCTTTCCCCTACTTGAGAGTCATTATCAATAGTTCAGCGAATCATGGTTGCTTCTCTCTTGTCTCTGATAGTTATCTGAGCCTTCAAAGGAAAGTGAAATAATGAAAGAATACCTGCTGTGTTGCATAAGTTGGGGGTTTGTCAGTACTTCAGATGTAGAGAAAGATTAAACTGTGAACTGAGATGGCAGTAATAATACTTAGTATTTAGTGTGTGAATGTGTGCCAGGATTGTGTGCGTGTGTGGTTTGTAGCTAAGGAGCTCTGCTGGGTGTGGTTGCCATGATGACTCAAGGATCGTCCATACTGCTGTGTGCAGTCCTAGCACTTGAGTCAGTGACAAGTGTTTCATATTTATGGCATTTTTTAAAAAGGTTAACTATTCAAGCTGGCTGCACTTATGTTGTAGGTTATTCAGCTTCTTTTGCAAAACCATCTATAGTGCCAAGTAATTCTGCAACAGTCTGAAATCAATCTCAAATTCATTGACATGTATATTAGCAGTTGTAATCATTTTGTCCGTTACTGCAGTAACGCCAACATTTCCCTTGTAGTATAAGAGATATCAGTGTTTAAACCATGCCGATTTATATTGCTAAGCGCCGTACAACTAAGTGAACATAGTATCGATTAGCCATTGTCGAGTAAGCAATACGTAAATTAATTTTCTTTATATTTATCTCTACGTGACTATTTTACTAGTTCTATATTATCTGCCAGTGCATGTCTGAAGTGCCTGTTGCTATGGTGTTTCCCTGTTAAATGCAGACTTAAAAGGCTATACTGTATTATCAAAATGTGGCAACTTGTAAGGTAGGGCTAACTTCTTGGATTAATGCTTTTTTTTTTTTGTAAGCAAAGAGTGTAGCAGTTGATTCTTCAATGTAGAATTCAACTGCCTCTGTGGGCAAAGGGACTTTCCTGATCAAGTTAAGCCAGAAATATACAGTATGTGTTCAGATACTGGCCACTTCCCAAGACAAAACATGGTACATTTTGTCTCATTAGTCCCTTTAAGTTAGATAAATCTTGTGATTGTTAGCAGAAAGATTGCAAAAGATGGCAACTAGACAAATAGCTATTTATATCAGATATTTGTGTTACATCAGCATGAGCAAATATCATTTCTGTATATTTTACTCATTCCGGAGTCCAGATAGTGTATGACAAAATCAGTGACATCAGTGATAGTACTAATAACAGAGGTCTGGTGTTAACAGAGGCCTACTCACGTTAAAAGTTCCATTAAATGGTTTCTGTAAAGGGAGGAATCTCGTTATTAATCATCTCATATACCACAAAACATATTACTTGAAATTTGCTAGGTCAAAGTTCACTCTGGCATTGTACAGAAAGTAGGAAGTGTATGATCTTATTAAAAGAAGAAGTTACAAAGTAACTGAAAATTACATTTTCAAATCAATAAGTGCAGGTATTTCTTAATCAAAAAAGGGAAAGGGTACTCATTCACAAATAACTAGATTTTTAATATTTTGCAGAACTGGAGAAATTCCAGCAGATTGGTCACCTACCAATACATTTCCAGTACTAAAGTATAAAAAGAATAAAGGGGTGATATTTTGACATTAAGAGCAAGTAAAAAAAAAGTTGCAGGCTAATTTAGAATCATTAAAAAAAAAAAAAGGAATTTAATGATCTAGTGGTTTCCTAGCATATTGTTCTTGTCAAATGTGTTTCTGTTATAGTGTATATATGGTATATCTAGATATTTCCAAGACATTTTACCCCATGACACTTTCATTCTTAAAACATTGTTTGGAATTACTAGAAGACATGCAGATAAAAATTGTTTCAGTGGCTTATTTCAAAATGCTTACTAAGAAAATAAGTTTTTCAAGCAAGTTCTTTCAGAGACTACTTTTTCAATGGTATTTAGTATTTTTGTTGTCTAAATAATGCCAGATCATCTTTATTAGTGGAGTATGTGGATAACAAAGATTTTCTCCTTAATTTTTCTTGTCTGAGTGATAAGAAGTACCTGAGTTGCTTGGCTTTCAAACAAAAAAAATCTTTCAAATCCCGCAAGTTTTTAAGCAAAATAAAATTCTTATCACTCACTGCTGCTGTTCTGTGGCCTACTCTGTCCCCGTGAGCGTGGCACTGAACGCCTGGAGGCTCGTGCATCGGGCGCTGGCCTGCCTGGCTCGGGGGGAGCGCTGCTGAGGCAGGCACGCTACTGCACGCGTGAGCACGCGGCCACGCGCATCCTCAGTTCTGAAAATGCTGTCCGTCATCGTAACATTTTAAAATCTTTAGAGCACTTTACAAATACTACCCCTGCCAGGACAAATACTATCTCTGTTGTTGCCAGGTAGACGAATACTGATTTCAGCCCCACTGAGGAGACGAACACTAAAGTCAACTAACTTGCCAAGCATGACGGAAGCATTTAGAGTCAAGAGAGTAGAGACTCCTGTTATAGATACTTGAACAGATGCTTAAAGTCCTTCCTTTTAAACCAATAATGTAAACATCTGTGAAATGTCCTGCTCAGCTTGTGCTAGAAGACTTGAGGCTTGCTGATGCTGGTGTCATGCTCAGATCAGCATAGCTCACACTGCAAGTACTTTCTTTGGAAAACCTCTCCTTGTGTTCAGGTTTTTGTTTCCATAAGGTACGTTTAAGTGATTAGGCACACAACAAGTTATTAATACATACAACCAGTTGCCATGGAGATAATATGAAACAATTTTTTCACTTTTTTTTTTAAGTGACAAACTTGGCACATCCCACATGCCTCATACAGACAATTCCTACACAAAGTTTCCTGTGTATGGCATGGGATAGATATGTATCTTTGGTTTGCATGCCAAGACACTATGAAGAATCCACTGTTTCTGGCTTTCAGATGGTTGGCTTTAGGAATTTGAAGAATGGAGGACTTATAAGAAGTGGAGGTTTTTTTGTTTGGTTGGTTGTTTTTTTTACTGAAGTTGCAGTATCTTAGCAAGGGACTGCACTGCTCACTTTTGTGAGGTCTCAGACACAATGCAGTGGCTGAATTTTGGCTAAAACCTCTGCAGGATGTGTTTTCTCTCCTCGTTTTGGTGCATAAACTTACGGAAAGATGCAGTAACTAATCCGAAAGAAGGCAGCTGGCTAATGTAGCTGGGGAGGCTTCAGGTCCATGACAAGGATTGTTTTCTTTGGAATGAGACTACAATCCTATTAAACACCTGTGAATGCAGGAGGACTGAGTGCCGTACCTGCAGACTGAACTCTCCGAGACATTTTACCCTTGCTTGTCATAACATTTCTGCTCTGTAACTGTGCCCTTGCAAAGTGCTGTGACAATGGAGAAGTACACAGTGCAGTTCAGCCGAAAGAAAGGACTCTTACCTTTATTCTGCAACTGTTTTCTTGTCTGTCTTGTCCTGGAGTTCCTGTTACACTTAAGACAGGCAACACCTAACTGATGCAGCCATGGTGTAGCCTATTTATTTGAGGGAATGAATGAGACTCTCTGTGTATTATAGTCAATGCTTTTTTTTTTTTTCCTCCAGATTTTTACTCTTCAGTTAATACTACATCCCAGTTACTGTCCTAGTGACCTTCATCTGGGCCAAGCAACTGGAGAATTGGTCTATAACAAGACTGCAGAAAAGGATTGGAGCAAGAAAATGCGAGGTATTCCTCCCTCACTTTCCTGCCAGGTAAATATATGTTTTCTTCATAGCACTGCCAGTATCTTGTAGTGAAGGAAGCATGAACCCAGCTGGGGAGAACTGTACCCATGACTTCTAGAAGCATGTTAATATAATATCCATGTTGTTTTGGAGATATCACAGATGTCTTACATGACAAAACAGGTACACACAACCTGTTAAAGATGCCTTAGCTAAACTACTGCCCTGCTACTCAGCTCAGCATCAGTTCTCAAGCTCAGTTCCCAGCAGTGCTGTGTCCTGGCTGCTGTTTTAAATGCCTCCTCTGAATAGAGAGACTGAGGAGGGAAGATTTCTTTTGAAATCTATTTGTGTATATGCTAAAGGACAAAGGAGAACTGTGATATATTCACTGCAAAGGAACATTTATTCTTAGATCATGATTTTGTTTCACTGGGGTTAACAAGTGTGTTATTAGGAATAGCTAGTTACAAATAATAACCTGACCTTATTTTTAACCTAATACTGAATCAGATTTCATTGTAATAGTTAGATTCACTGCTGTGCTTCGTTCTTTGAATATTGTCATTCAGAATTTCAGTGCCTTCCATCACAGGTGTTAAAAATAGGTGGCAAGTTGGATAATTACTATTGTTCCAAATCTTGTTGCAGCCTTACATAACAGTGTTCTCACCAAAAGCCTTATTTTAAGGGTGGAGTGGAAGAACATGCTGTAGTAACCTGAAATTATTTGCAGTAGTATAGCTGCATTATGCAAAGCCTAGATAGAACTGTATCTCTTCTTTTTGGAGGAAAGTTTGAGGGCCAGTTTAATATTCATGAAAACAAAGATGCATGGACTGACTCAGATTTGACATTGTAAGATCATGTGTTGTCAGCACACCTCAGTCCTGAGCATAAGCATCCTTGGTAATCCTGTATTGCCCAAGCAGAAACTACTAGTCATGCCAACTCACTGCCAGTCAAAATATTTGTGAGTTTAATAATGGTAAATATATAAACATGCAAAATGAAATAACAATGGTAAATTACTTGGAAAGAGAATATCCCCAGGTGGGTGGAGCTACACGTGATAAACCTGAGCTTCCTCATTAGTAACACTCTGTTCTTAGACTGTACTGTCTCCAGTTTTCCTACCTAAGACTATTTACCCTTCCAGCCCTGAGCTGGGCAACCTTTCTCCTCCTTTCCTCATCATCTCCATTGAATTTCCGTGACTTGGGAAGGATAAAAAATGACTGGAAAGGGGCAGTGGTCAATCCTGAGGGCAAAAGATATCTCCCTTCAGCTGCAACAAACTCTCCAGCTCCCCCGGTGAGCACAGTAACAACATACCCTGATCTCTAATATTTGAATAATACATTTTATTTATTTCATCTCCTGTTTCTTTGCTTGCTATGACCTCCATCCTTTATTGATGTATTTGTATTCCATCAAACCTAGCATAGTTCTTCTCCACTATACTTTTTCCTGTGCGTAACTTCCTTTCTTCCCCTTTTTCAGCCTTAGTTTATTGGATTTAGCAAAGTGATGCACAGCACCTCATAAGTTCTGGAAACACCATTCTAACCTGAGAAACTTTTCTCCCTAAAGTTGTGTATAAGTATAATGACAGTAAAAAGTACACCGTTACAAATTTGACCTATAAAAATTTCTCATTTGGCAAAAGAACAAGAATTGACTGGTTAATCTCACTGGTAGATGGTAATGCCAAAACTCTCAGTATTTCAGCTGGAACTGGCATCTTAGTGACAGATCTAACTTTCTATTTGATATATGTAGCATTAGTGGTAACTGTTGAGTTACATTCACTAACAAAATAACACCCTCCTCTTGTCAGCCTCAGAGTATATGTGTCCAGTACATTTTATTGCATGTCTGTTGTACAGATGCTGCACACATGCAGCTGTTGGAAACCCAAGCCAACAAATCCTGAAAGCTTACAGGCCTAAAAGCTGGCCTGGGCTGCCCAAGTTCATGCTGCACTTGAACTGTGTTGGCTGAATAACTAGCTGAATTTCCCTCATAGGCAGTGAGTGCATCCAAAAGCTGTCATTCTTGTGTTCAAATTCAGAAGGTAGTACTAACCATACTTGCTACTGTGGTACACAGAGATATACTGTCAGGAGTACATATCTGGCACAAGCATAATGTTAATTTGTGCACCTCACTGGTGTGGTTTTCCTCCTCAGATTACAAACTGAAAAGATCAATGAAATTATGGCTGTTATTTTCATCAGAAGAATAATTACTCCATAATTAAATAACAATATCAGGTGTGTTATCAGAGAGGAGAACTGGTTTCAGAAAACTGTCATTACCTTGAGCAATTAAAATTTTTCAATCCCATAATGAATGTATGTGCAAGGTCTGTTACAACAGTGTTTGAACTCAGTTGTGCAGAATGAGAGAGAGAGAGAAGTTTGCCACCTTCACAAAGGGTGTCTTTCCTTCACAGAATCAGTGGCCCAGTGCTTCAGGAAACTGCACAGGAAGTCTAATTTTGATTCCCATTTTACTATCAAAAATAATCTTTCAAAAAACTGGCTGAACTTCGCAGAAGAATGTTTATTTCAGAAACATCACTTTCCAGGGCACCAAAATTTTAACATAAACTAGTCTCAACAGCATAACAGTGTTTTATCTACCAGTCTTGTGTTGCAGCTGTTTGTAGATGAAGTCCCTCAATGTACCTTTTCATAAACTGCCCTCTCTGTCCGAAGTATAGTTGTACTTCCCTTAAAAAATGGCATCTATTACAATGGAAAGTCATTCATATTTGTCCTTCTGGTAGTCCAAACAACTTCATTGGTACAGCTACTACTGTTCTAATTTTTTGACAGTGTTCAAATGGAGACAGTAGGCAAATGTACCAAAGTCTAACAAGAATTACTCATGTGTAGATAATACACCAAGTGAAAGAATTTCCACAATAAAGGTGTGTACTTCACAGTAGCCTTGAGATAGGGCTGAATTCTTTCAAAACAAGTTCTTCTGGTTTTATGTGACTATTTAATAAACTTGTGTGTTCAAGAAAATAACTCTTGCTCTAACTCTGTGCTGTGAAACCAGTATAGCAGGAGGCATCGTGGGCTGGTGAACAGATCAGGAGACAGGAGATGTCTCTTGTATCTGCTTAAAAGATTTTCAACTCTCACTTCCCCTTTGGTGAAGTGTTACAGGTACTATTACAAATTTTGCTAGTTGAGCAGTTTTGTTATTGTTGTTTTTTAACTGAAATGCCCTTTCTTCAAAGTGTAAGGTATCTTTAACAGGAAAGGCATAACTATTAGGTGAACAAACTCATTTTCTTACGTCTGTAAATCATATAAACGAACAAGCTTCTAGGCAGCGCCACTGAATGTAAATGCTTGCCTTTTCTTCATGTCTTTTAAATGTAGATGCTTTCTACATTATCGTCCAGAAGAAAAAAAATATATATATTCCTTTTAGAGAGGAGAGCCTATGATGTAAACAAACAAACAAACAAACAGCAAAGAGTATCTGTAACATGGCTTTTTATTTGCTGTATTTCTGTACCCTCTTTTGCCCCAAAAGATTCTGCAGTGCTCAATGGCTTGCAGGCACAAAGATAAACTCACTTTTCCTGAAAAGCAGTTACATCTAAAATGAAAAGAGAACCACAACACTGGACAATGAGATTTTTAGGTGAAGGAGTGACTAACCATTTATCCACTTGAAACTACCAATGCATATATGTAAAGTAGGGATGCTACCAGCAAGGCATAGCTTACTGTCAAGTGAAACCACGTATGTAACAGGTGCTAGCAGTCCGAGAATAATACTTACCTGTGTATCCAAATCACTTCTAGTCTTCTTTTTAAGATGATATTGTGAATTGTACTTTTTTGTTTTTGTAATTAAAGGGTGGAACAGATGGCAAAGACTTAAAGAGCTGCATCCATTAAATTAACATAGAGAATGTTTCCACATTATAATTTAATATAATAGGATTTTGCTTCAGTGAAATAAAACTATAGAGTCTAGTGCTTGGGAATGTTTACTATATGAGGAGCTTCACTGTTAAAAGATTTCACTGAGTCATGCTATGAGTCTCTGCCAAATACCAATCATATGACCAACCCAGTTAAAAAGGGTGTTTCTTCATGCCAATATATTTCACATGCCACCCTAAAGTAAGCCTTTTTTTGACAATACACCTGTGGATTTTATGTAACACCAAAGGGGCATACTGCAGACTGACTGCGTATGTTTAAAAAAGAGTAGATATTAACAAGCAGGAGCTAGCTGGTCTAGTATTAAGAATTGTGTAAAAAAAAGGAGTTGGGTTTGACGTGATTTCAAAGGTAGAGTTAAGGCAGACAATCCAAATCAAACATTAATGCTGATAAAAATCAATGAATGTTTTGCTAGTTCCAGGAATCAAGATGCTACTCTCTGGATGGCAACCAATTTCAAAAGTTTAGTCAAGAATGTTTTTCATTTCAGTTGAGACAGGGTTTTTAATTACTGTAGTTAAGACAGAAAATCTGAAAGTAGAGGCATGAATTTTATAAGCAGCAGTGGACATCATTACTGGGTTTTCCTAAATCTCAGAAAATATTTATACTTTGATAGAAATATTTGAGTGAAACTTGTGTAAGCTACATTTTGGGAATCATGTATTTTATTACTCAAATTTTTTGGAATCTGTGGAAAGTTACAGCAAATGTTTTGTACTAGTGATTCTTTACTCTAGCAAGCTCCAGCTGCAGATGCATAGTATCTCCCACACAGCTCCGCCATGGTTAGCAATCAATATATTGTCTTCTGCATAAAAAGGCTATTCCTCTGATAATCACACACTAGGACAGGGATGAAATCACCATGGAAAATAGCACTGAAAAGAACACAAAGACTCATAGTGGGCTAAAGTGTCTCTGCTGCAACCCTTACCGCTACTAAAATACACTACAGATTAACCTGAGTGCCTACTGAATAAGAAAGTTAAAGGGACAGGCACACATGCCATAGAAAGTTGAATTACGCTTCCCTTCAATGTAATCTGTGAAATCACTGTTATGCTGTGTGGGGATAATTGAGAGGTCACAGAGGATTATGTGGACATTTGTGTTTCATTCTGGCTTGAGTGTGTTCAACTCCAGTGATATCAACAAAATTGTTTCCATCTTCAGTAATGCTACATTTGCTTCTAGGACTTAGTGAAATAATAATACATGTATTAAATGTACGCATCTATCTTTTAGTGAGATCACAGTTTTTCAAATTTTCAGCATTCAAATACTGAAACATTATTTCAGACATAATGAAGCTTCTCCATATGATGTATGGAAATGAAGAATAGGATGGATCATAGTTTCAGAATGTAAAACATTCCACCTCTCTCAGAACAAAAGCAGAACACTGCTTTAACAGCAACGGGTTTTGTCAGGGAACCTGATATTTGGTGCTTTTGTCTGCACCTACTGCTGCATGAAATGAGGAGAATTGCTCCCTTTTCCCCCCATTTCCTTTTGTCAGGAAAGGTAAACATTGTCTGTATTTCATCTGTAAGCTCTCAGTAGAGGAATGTCCCCTACACTGGCTGTTTCTCACTTCTCTACTTTATTAGCTTATGGTTCGTCCCCTTGGAAAGGTAGGGACTTCTGTTTTGGAGAACCATTCGCACAGTTCAAGATGATGGTGTTACTAAACAGTTTCTCCTTTGGCATCATATGCTCTTCAAACTGCAATAAAACGCATTCTATGAGATAATTAGCAGCTGTGTTCGAGTGACTCAGGGGAAGCTTTGAGTACTGAATTTTGAGAGGATGGCTGTATATCTGATGTAATTTTATCTCATCACAGTCTGCATAAGCCTTCTGTGCAACAGAACAGAGAAAAGAATTAACCAATGAGCCCAAAATACTTATGCTAGGAAAATAACTATTTTGTTTAAACATCTGTTACAACTTTTTTCTCCATTAAATTTAAAGAATGCTGTTGAACAGAGGTTTACGAAGTACAGCTTTTACTATCAGAACTGCACCACGCCACAAACTGCATGGAAGGAAGTCTGTTTGAAACACGTCAAAATAATGCTGATGTAAGGTACTCTTTGTCTAACACAAATAGTCTGTTTTTCTTAAAATCAGCCTTTTCACTTGGAAGACGTACTTCGGCAGTTGAGCAACAGTGGCATGTTTTTTAAACATTCGTTCATATAGGCAATAAAATACTTAATTTAGAGATTCACTCCTCTGCAGAAAAACAAACAAAAAACATAGGAACTAATGGCAAAGACCAAAAATGTTGGAGCTACATGGTTGGTATAAATGTGCCAGATTCTCTTGTGTAGCCCATGGCTACACAAACTGCTGCAAACACAAAACATGCTGCAAACTGGGCATGCCTTCAGCTGCAACAGTAAGTGCAATAGATATTTCTGTACAGGGTAGTTATTTCCAATTGCTCACAAAAGCACTTTTTTTACCCCAGTTTTCTTCTTGTGAGTTGGTTCTTGCTTGTGTTATGATTTCCTATTTCAATGGTGTTATATTTGCTAACTGGGCAGAGTGGCGGGAGGTGTACAGCGTACAGACAAATAATTAATAATTTCCTGGGGGCAGAGCATTTAACAGCAGAGATTAGTTGACTATCAGTTCTTCTCTGACTACTCTTTTAAAACCTTCTTTTCCACAGGCATGAACAACCTCAGCACATTTCTAAAAGAATTCAAATACCATTCTTTTACAGGGAAAACATCAAATTTTAATATCAATTCTAGGTAGCATTTCCCATCAGTAGTTCTGTACGGGTTTTGCAAAAGTCAATACCACTTCAGAGGTGAGGAATCTGACATGTTCAGCAGTAGGATTATTTATCCCAAATCACCTCAGCCAGCAGCACAGCAAGGAAGGAACACAGTCCAGATCTCTTCTAGGCTAGTGTCAGATCCAGTTTGCCACTTTAAATGGAAATATATTTTATTTTTCATTCTTAGAGGATTTGCTAGCTCTGTCTCCCTTTCACACCTTATCTTGGAGCCTCAGAGATACCATTTTTCTTTCTGGGATCTTCCAAGTATTCTTTCCCATCTTCTGAGTTGGGACACAGTGAATTAAATCTGCTTTTCTCAGCTCCAGCTCTAACCCATAGCTCATCTGAGCTTTTTCTGGATTTGGTTGTATTAAGCTCCTATTTCCCTACTTACTCTGAAACCTCAAAATAAATTTTTAGATAGGATTATATGGGAAAACGCATTAGGAGAGGAAGAGATTTTAAAAATAGCCTAACATCTAAATCTCAATGTAATCTCTTATAATTGTCCCAGTATTTGAGCTCTGAGCATGGAGAGGTACTAGCTCAGTGCTGGTAAGGAAGAGCTGTGTGTAGCATATACACTTCATAAATACTCACAAATTTGTGAAGCATTCTAAACTGTTGGTTACGCCCGGATGATGTCATTAAAGGTTTATCTATAGTAAATCTGCTTTCTTCAGAGGGCCAGTGTGGTTTTTCACACCCACGTGTGCACTACGTACAATGAATCTTAGATAACTCATAAAAAGAGCTGTTGCAGTTCATATCTGACAGTCGACACTTCATTAATCCTGCCACACATGGGCATCGCTCCTGCACAAACAGGCTGGCAGCAAGTCACAGGCCAGAGAGCAAAATCAAAAGGGCCACATGATCCTTATGTTTAAGACATATTTCAAGGCTAAATAAGAAGAAATTAAGCTGTGCCCAAATTATCCTAATTTTGATGGTTTTTGCAATAAGAATTATAATTTAATTATATGCTAGGAGTAGCATATGATGTAATGATTCAGCAGAAATTGCATATCCCAGAAAATACAGTATAGACAAGACAGCCCCAGTAACTTTTTCCATATAGCCCCCATAACACAGTTTCCATATAACCCAAACTCCTATCAATTTCAGTTAAACATGTAGAACAGCAGTTTAGCTTGCCTCTACTAGATATTTTTCCAGTTCCAGCTTCTTTTACTACCTCTGCAGGTAACTCATCCTCAGTGTTCATACCCAGTGAATACCAGTAATCACGGATACTGGTTGACCTCTTGGATTACACTGTAGTTACTCCGGCTGTTAGTGAGCAACTGTTCATCCTTCTGCGGACCTATAATCAGTCAAGGCTGGTAATAGAAAAACACAAGATAACTATAAAATATGCCTATTAATTTTCTGTTAGTTTTTTGGCTTTAAGTTATTTCTCTAAGTAGATTTTTCCTCCCACAAATGCATGCTTGCATGTTTTTCCTAATGTTGCACTATTACATGGATTCCTCATATGTTATCTGTGTATACTAATCCCTGTAGCATGTCATTAATTCATAGTCCGTTCAGTTAATTTAGACATTAATATTGGAGAAACTTAATTAGAACATGACTACAGTATCATAGCAATGAAATTACTTTTTTTTTTTAATATATACTGAACAGGCCAAAGTCATTGTATGGTGTTTCAGCGTATAAAGCCACCACTGCAGTTTTATGATCACGCCGTCCTGGTTTGAGCAGCCCCTCTTTTCCCTGTGCCGCTATCGCCCATCCCTTCCCAGGCTACTGTCTGGCCTGTACCACCACATCTTCGTGAGGCTGTTGTGAGGAAAGGGATTTGAGTTCAAAATATCCATCTTTGGTCAGGTTATTTTAGTCAAGATCAAGTCCTTGACCGGGTTCACTGCACAATCCCACATGCAATTACGCCAGCACAGCTTAGGGAGAGATGTGAAACTGGAAACAACATGACTTTGGGCTGCATACGCCAGCGCTGCTGCCAAGAGAAACATTAATCAAGCTTTACAGAATATTTGTTTTGAAATGATTTTGAAGTAAGGTTTCAGAACACTTGTAGATGAAACGTTCAGTTGTTAGGATAAAAGGCTATAGCCAAAGCTAAAAATGGCTTCTAATTATACAGAATAAACAGATACAAAATTAGACTCTATGAAGTTTAAATAGGTAATATACAGTGAATATTTATATACTAGATATTTAAAAATAAATAATAGAATCATAGAATGGCTTGAGTTGGAAGGGACCTTAAAGATCATCTAGTTCCAACCCCCCTGCCATGGGGGGCATACTAAATAAATATTTTTAAATCTTTCATGCCTGTCATCCTGCTCGCCAGGCTACAGCCTACAATTATTGTTTAGCAGAAAAGGGGTTTCGTGGCCAATGGTGGACCACTAACTAGCATTTTCTCACTGCACTGTAAAAGTACACTGAAAGAAGCTTTTGGCTAAAATGTTCCTTCTCACTTTTTCACATTAGCTTTACTTCTGTTAATGATGCTGGGGCTGGAAAACTTGAAAGAGACAGCTGTGGAACCATGATCTGTAAAAATCTGTTGTTTAAAGTCTTGCATGTAAGAAAATACCTTTTGTTCAAACTGTACATTACATTTTTCACCTGGCAACTGGTTTCCCTTAAAATGATAAAACATTAAAACCTGAACTAAAAATAATCCTGTTGGCTGTTCCAGTTCAGGAAATTTCCATGAGCCAATTTTTTTTACTGAGTTATTACAAGTAAGTCAGCTCAGTAAATGCTGACTCCACAATCATGAATGGTTTCAAACAGTCTTCATTTACTTTCTTTTATTTTTAGAAACTATGACAAAACTTTGGCTAGAACACTTAATCCAGCATTATCTTAACGTATCTGGAATAATAATACAGTGGGTGATCAGCTGCAAGAGAAATAAGTAACAGAAACTTTGGAAAAGCTGAGCTAATCAATTGATACTTGCATCATTTTGGATCAGCTGAACATGCAATACTGATGGTATCTTGTTTCCCACCTTTCACTTTGGCAGCTTTTACATTTTTTGATTTGTTGTCCTTTTTTGAGATCCTGGAACAGAATGTCAGAAAAGATATACACTTCTGTTTTCACACTTTCATATGAGAGGTCGAGTATGCTTCCAAGAGATGCACTGATAAATAGATACATACATACATATATATGTTTACATTAACTTAACTTACATTAACTACTGGTCAAAATGTAACCAGAAACACAAGCCCAGTAAATACTTTTGTCCTCCGAGAAATACATGGGGACCTGGGAAAGATGAAGTAACAGCTCTGCCTGCACTGCTTATTTGGTTGTCTTCTAATGTCGCACTTGGAATCTGAAATTAAAGGATGTATTGGTATTTGCAAAGCACAGTTAAGGTAAATATCTCTTAGCACTGCTCAAGGGGGCATCTCATTAGCTTAAAAGCTGCGGTGCTGCTACAGTAGCTTCCTGTGATAAATAAGATGACTCTAATCAAAAGCAAGTGGAGAAAAATAATAGTCTTCTCGAGCATCTGACAGCACTTGCTCTACAATCAACTCTTCGTCCCTTTAGCTTGTTTTACAGAATACATAAAGAAAAAATGAGAAAAAAAATGTTGAAAGAGGAAAATTGTCATTGTAAAAAAACTGAAAATTTATTACAGGATTCAGAGTTAACACATAAAAAGACTTTAAATTTTTGTTTAGCAACCAAGTGGATTTCTGGTAGGTGCTTCTCCTTCTAGCATTTTTGAACACTACATCAGTATCTCAGCTAACTCATCCTCAGAGTTTCTAGAAACAGGTGAAAATACAGAACCTGTATTGTCAAGAAAGCGCTATAGTTCTGGTGCTATGACGCTTGGTAATACATTTATGAATAATGCACAGATCACCAAAGTATGTCCCGTACTCCCTACCTGGAAATCTTTTTACAAGTGAAAAAGGATTTGATGCTGGTGTTTAAAACCACCTATAAAATACAAACATGATTAGACAGGAGAAGTGGGAAAGTATCACCATAATATGGAAGTCTTTGAAGTTTGATCCTTCGTGTGTTTTCCCCACTGTATTTACTCTAGCTACAGATATGGAGTCTGTAGTTCAGTGGTTAAACATATAATCCAGTCATCCTGCTGTCGAAGTTGGTAACTATGGGCTTGAATCCAGTGCACTTGCAGAAGAATATGTGCTCAGTAGTTTTGCTATATACAGATGGACCACTGAATGGAGGTCCACTCTAAAATGTCAAAATAGAGGATGGTGGATTAAAATTCTGGTAACTTTGTTCTGTTTAATTTTGGAAATACCTGTCTTGCAAAATCAGCATTCAGTTTTCCACTGCAATTACAATCATTTGATTGAACTTCGTGAAGACATATGGCTAACCCAGTACCAGTGTTTTGTAACTCCAATGACAATTTTCTGCAGCAATAAACAATTTAAGAAAAACAGTTCTCACCTTCCGAAATACCAGACCATTCTGATGGGCACTAAAAGGAGCAGTTCTCTTTTAATCTTTTAGTTCATCTTATAGTTTTTTTAGTTTCATCTTTTAGTTTCATCTGTAGTTCTACATCTCTGTTATTCCCTCTGTGCTTTGAAATAGGATTTAATTTTGTGTCTTGTAAGAGGGCTTTCAGCTCTGATAAGAATCTGATTACAAAAAGTCAAATGATCTTTTAAGTTGTATTAAAGAATGTTTTCTTTTAAAATTATAAAATGGTATGTCAGCATCTAAACTAAATCTGTTATTTAACAACTCAAAGCACCAAGTGCCTCATGAGCAGTTCCAAGCACACTGCCAGTTGTCCATGTTAACAACAGAGCTTGTAGCAAAGGACTCAGCAGATGGTAACCTGCAAAAGTGTGCAAGTCCGTTGCAGTAAAAAATACCAACAGCGTGTGTGTAAAAGATTCCCAGTCACACAACACTCGTGTTTACAGTTATGGCTTCTGAATGTGCCCTGGGATTTCTGAGGGTGAAAGTGAGTGTGTAGTATTATTATATCCTTAGAAATGGTCACAGTGATTACTTCCCTCATCAGTCTGATGAAAGACATCCTGTGTATTTCAGAGGCAGGACCAGGCTCTATAGCCACACCTGCTGGCTAGAGAGCTGAACACAGGACAATGAAGTTCAGATGAAGCTATGAGTAATTTTTAGTCAAATCACTCCAGAACAATGCTTAATACTGTATCACACCACAATCCCCTCAATATGTCATAAAGAAAAATATTAAAACATTTTAAAAAAAATATACAAAGTGCTCTATGGAGTTTTTGTGGCAAAGTAGGGCATTCAACAAGTTAAAAACAAGTTTAAAAATGCTATTTCTGTAGCTTTGTCTAACCAACCATAATCCATTGGCCTTTCTTTATGCATTATAAGATGATTGTATGGCGTATGCTCTTTTGACTTAAGGAGTTTCCTTTATTCAGAGCAGGGGACAGCAAGCTGTTTTTTCTTGATTGTTTAGTGTGTGATTTTTCCTCACCCTGCAAAGGGCCATATCCCGTGCTTTTCCATTATAAAATTTATGCCTCTTGAGGATGAGGCTCAACACAGTAAAGAGTTGGTCAGTGTCTCTGAATCCCCTCTCGTTTGTATAGGAGAACATATAATTAACATTTTATGGGAGATCTTAGGGAATTTTGGGGAAATGCAGCCTTTTGGGGACGCTTTGGGACATACAGGCTCCTCTGAACACCTCTCCGTTGCTGCAGGTTTCTGTTGACAGACTGGTAGGAACTGAATCCTGCATCATCCTGCATGTCGCATCTGGGGAGTCTCAGCATCGTACTACCCAAGCACTAACAAAACACAAATTTATTCATGAACAACTAGGTTAACTTGGGTTATGACAGTGAAGATCAAAAAAGAAACCACTTGTCTTAATGATTCATAAAAATGCATTAATTCTGAAAAAATACATACTTGTGTACCATGTATTTTGCTATCATAGCTCCTTCAAAGGTTTTCAAAGTTTCAATTTTTAGCTTTTTATATTCTAGTGACTAATAAAACGCTTACTTTTCAATAAATCTATCTCTAGTAAAATAGTCATGCCACAGCAAATCTGAATGTGAGATCCTGTCAGCAGGGTTTATTTGTAAACAAGCCAGGAAAATATCAGGAAGGTTATTTTAGAAGAAGGCTGCCCACAGTCACAGGTAGTACGCCATAATGTGAGCAGTGCTGTGTATCACCGCACAGAAACAAACTGCCGTCAGTTTGTAATCTGTAGGAGTCACTAGTTTACAAATGTGTTCATAGTTATGGACTTATATCTGTTCATTTCAAAAGTTCACATCATTAGGTTATAAAGAATCTTTTCATCTAGTGCTGTGCAGTTTCTGTTCTCTGTTTAAATTACCTTTTTTTTTTTTGTCATTGCACCTACTTCAGTAACATCTAGGATGTCTGGGTCTTATTCTATTGCTGTGTAACCTAGTTCACTTTTTTTTGGCTCATCTTACTGAATTGGCACAGGGGGTGGGTGGAAGGTGAGTTATTATTTTAGCTCCCAGTTTCTAGGGTAGGTAAGGGCCCCAGAGTTTTATCTAGATTGTACTGGAGGAAACACTCCCTACAGGAGCAGTCTGCTGGCTGCACTGTCCCCAAATACTCCTCTACTTTGTTAGACGGGGTTATGAATGGACTCTCAGAGTAGCTGTGGCAACCATACATGAACTCAAGATTTTTTCAGCTCCCGATGCTGCCCCTTTCTCTCTAGAGCCAATCATGTGTCCCGATATCTTATTTCCAGCTTGTGTTTATGTGTGCTGCCCTTCCCTTTGAGCTTCCGTGGATATTATTCACATGCACAAGTAGAGCCTGAAGTCCTTACAGTCTTGTGTTTTTTGAGCATGGAGCAGGAGACAAGCGCATCAGCTTAGGTCTTCTTGCTATTTAGAAAAACATAGCCTCTCTGACTGTAGTTTCTTCCTCCAACACATAACGTCTCCTCTGAGCGTATCAGAAGACACAACAGTTTTGCAGCCAGAAGACCAGGTGGCTACAGCTCAAGCGGATTCAGGCACTGCTGTAAGCGTTTCCAGACCTTATGTTACCGTACCTGCGCTGCATGTCACATCCATACATTGCTTTTCTTCATTCCTGAGGGTTATCACCCAACTTTGACTGCCTGTCTTTAGCTTCTTAAATGAAAAGGCCCGGGTGAGAAAGGTAGGATCGCTATACCAAGGGACATTTCATCCATCAGCAATTCAGAATGTCTTATTTGAGAGTCTAATTATTGCCTAACTAGAATGATCTGAAGCACATTCTGAGTTTCTGCTTCTCTCCCTTGGCCATTCAGATGAAGAACAGACTCTTCTAACCAAATAAATCAGATGTCTGAAATAGACAGGTTAATACCCCTCTAAATGTACAGGAAGAAATTGACTTCCTGTACCCGAAAACCATGTCATAATTCTGAAAGGCTATCTTCCATCCCTCAATTTCCATTTGCACTTCCAGCTGCCACAGCTGGATGATGGCAGCCAATTCTGAAGTGGATCACTTTATAAAGTTACTTTATGCTGTCTCTGTGTGATTTCTCCTAAAAGAAACCCAAATAAACATACTAGGACAAAACAAAATAAATCGTCCTAGAAGTTCTGTAAATGTTTGTGAAAGCATTTTGAAGGGTTAAAAAGACTTCTGCGGAATCAAAATAACATAATGGAAGAACTGTTTTCCCTTTCTTCTCTCATACAGTTCAATTCAAAGCTACATTTCATTTTAAGTAATAAACATAGTTGTCATAACTTGACACCTTCTGAAAATGTATCTGTAAAACAGTCAACACATCATCAAGAGGAGTGACTTCAGAGATTTAAACAGACTTCCCACTAGAATATCAGAGATTTGAAAAGATGTAGCAGAACCAGACAGAATCAAACTGCAGTGCTCTCCCCTTCAAGCCGCACAGCCAGCCTTTCTGCGAATGCTGTAATTCAGCCACTGAAGGAAATCTTGGCCGCCAGTCTTTCATTTCCCCCGTCCCCCATGAATGAATGAGATCCTTCATTTCTCTGAAGCAACTGCACTTGCCAATGAAAGAATGAGTCAGAAAAGCCTGCTAGTGAAAGCGTCTCTGGTCTGTGCAAAACGAAGTACTTCATTTTTTTTTGTTCAAGTTTTTGTGGTGTTAATAGGTTATTATCGATGCCTGGTATCACCACTAGCATTGTTGAGTTGTAGATGAGATTTTTGCTTGTCATTTATTTTAAGACTTACTGAACAAGCTTTCTATGTGAAAGAACACATTTTAGGTATCCTCTTAAAAATGAAACAGAACAAGCTAGTAGAAAAGAAAGTGCATCACAATTACATTATTATTACCCCATCTGCTCTCTCTCAAATCTTCTTATGACAGGAAATTGCCTATTGGATTTTTGATTTTTCTTAATGGAAATGGCAAAATCTAAATCCATTCCTGTTCCCAATGACATCGGGGGAAACAAGATTCAGTGTCTGAGCAGAACATTTTTTTTAAACCATTAGCATCTGTAACTGCATTTCAGTGAATACGGTAATTAGAACATCAGTGAATTTAAATTAACGTAAATACTTATGACACTATGGACTGGCACTTACGATCCTGAATCTCTTTGGCACCTCTGGAAACCCCAGCTTCTCTAACTAGCAATCTCAGATGTGCCACATTCTTCATCTGTGGACATTCCCAATTAAACTGACTGAACTACACGTAAGAGCCAAGGCTACAGACTGTAACTGAATGGGGTTTCTAGTAGGGAATGCCATTTAGCAGATTAATTAGAATACTGTACAAATGAGCATTCACATATCGAGCTGCACTAATAGGAAAAAACATACTGCATTTTGACAAAGTACTGTCATCTTCTGGTCACATTAAACTTTTACGAACTTGGTACAAGCAATGAAATCTTAACTCATCTCAATCAAGTGCTTCTGAATGTATGCATTTCTCGCATCCTAAACCTTCCTGCCCATTTAAATGCCAGCGTAACAGAATGAAATTCACCCTGCAGAGCAGAAAGGCCTCCTGCATGTCTTCAGGTCACTCCTCCTGGAGCAATGCTCAGGGAGAGACACTGCATGGGGAAGCTGCACATCCCAGAGCAGATTTCTCTTCCAGATTTCTGTTGGTTAACACAGGCTGCAATCATTACATTTTAGATAGACGGTTCTTCATTGTCGGTGATGTTACAAATTGCACACAATTACTAGTAAAAAATGTTACGAAGTTTGACAGTAAGACCTCTTCTAAGGTATGTGAACTGTATCTGCCACTAAGGCAATGAGCTGGGGATACTTTTTCCTTGCCTTTTTAGGATGCTGGACTTCAGGAACAACTACCCCTGAAAAAGCTGGGCTCCTTACAAAAATACTGTGAAGGTGAGGTGTCACACTGCTTGAAAAATAGTACATTATGAACAGATAATACATTAGCTGGTTAAAAAAGATACAAAGATCGCATACCATATTCTTAGTCTAGTATCCTCATGGGGATGGCTGAAATACATTAAAAATCACTCATCAAAAAGCCTCCTGTCTTCAAATCTGAAATGTAGCCAACTATGCAGTACTGCTGTGTTCCTCTCTGTACTTCCTCTCTTAGAGGATACATAAATGCAGATCCTTCCAGCTGACTCATTCTGCACTATAAACTATATTTGAGGTTTGAGAATAAAGGAATTATCCTATTTTATTATGCTATTTACCTCCATGTTTATAGTTCAACATTACCAAAATAGCTACTGCAGTGTAGCTGTGTACTGTTATTATTAACAGTAATCGATACCTAACAGTATGAATGAGAGCATAAGGAATGGAATTATCACTTTTCTCTACAATTCCAAACTTCCCCTATAGAATTCCATAATATTCAGTGGACAATAGCAGAATTTTATAAAATACAAAATAAAATCTTTAGTGACAACTAATTACACATCTGGGGGAAAAAAACGATACTTCTAAGTTACCATACTGTTAACCACGTGTCCTGTATCTCAAAAGGCCCGCACCTTTCCTCAGTTCTGCAGCATCTTCTCTTGTACTGTTCTGTATCGGTTTTCAGGTAACCCTCATCCACTGATAATCACAGGGGTCAGCACCAACAGTACTAGGCATTTTTTATACGAATAATATGTAAAATCATCTGCAGGGCAAGTTGGCACAGATTAACTAGGAGTAAAATAGATTACCATCTTCTAGAGATTTATAGAAAAGTATGAATAATCTGGTTTACACAATAAGAGTGCGGTATTTAAAGATAAACCTTGTGCTGCTTTCACTGAATCTGGAACCAGAGCAGAACAGTATCTGTGACCTTATGTGTAGATGCATTATAGGTCACCATTTTAATTTATTTTCTACATTACTATTTTCCTTTTGCTAATGTTACATTGTATGCAAAATTCATGTGCAGGAGACTGCTTCTCCTGTACCAGCTGAATAACAGATGATATGAAAACCCAAACACATACTTTTCCCATATGTGGGGTCTTTTCAAATCAGTTCAGGAGCCCCGTACTGTCATGTATAAACAAATAATCTGTACAAACATCACGGGGTAGCTGATGTTCAGGCAAAAACACAGTTTAGCAGTTCCACTTGGTGTTACCTAAATATTTTCAGGTTTGAGATCATGGTGTATAACCTGAAAAATAAATAAATAAATAACCAGAAATCTGTTTAATAAGAAGCAGGGTTTGTTTTTTAGAAAAGGCAATTCTCAAGGCATGAAAGGATGGACCGGAAAAAAAACCCTCCTGCTACATCAGAATGGACTCTGTGAGGCACAGAGTGCCCTAATTTTCCAAAGTCATCAATGTCCTAATGCTACTACAATTAGCAACTGCTTAATGTAGGTGATGAGAGACAGAGAGCAGCATTTCTGCACAGTACCCCGCCTATCAACGGCAGGACAAAACAAAAGTGATTAAAAGAGATGAGACAGTACAAAAAGAAGGACAAGATGGGAGTAGGGCAGGACAAGTAAGCTACTGCAACAGCAGGGAAGACAGTTGGTAAAGCTTAGCAAAATGGACTGCATCAAAAATTAAAGTACTAAACATTTTTAGCTTTTTGGAATTTCAGAGATGGGTCCAAATACTCTGTAGTAATACCACTACTATCCAAATACTCCTCTGATCATTTAGTCAGATGTCATGTTACTATGTTTTTTCAACTCTGCAGATCATTTCAAGCCAATTGGAAGTCTTAAACTATTATTATGAAACAAAACCTGTTTCTCAGTAAAGAATTAAACTTTCAATATCTGTATGATGAAGCACTACAAGGAATAGGAATTGTGATCTGAAAGCGATAACATTTATTTAATGTTCAGTCTTTCAGGTGCGTTCTTACATTATTTTGTGAAGGTACATGATTGCTTGTAGTATCTGGAAAAGATGTTTTTAAGCCTTTTGTTATTCAATCCATTGCAATAATGCTAAAGCTCATCTAAAATTGTATGACCAAATGAAGTCTCTTTTTCTGCTTAAATTCCTCCATCAAGTTACCATATTCTTAAGATGAGATCACTGATGGTAAAAGTGGAAAAGCACTTTCTCACATGGCTTTTTATTTCAATTGGTATAGGCTTCCCCTTTTACTATCATTTACTTAAGTAAAGATTCGCATTATTTTGAGAATACACTAGAAGTCTCTGTTTCTTCCCCCATCAGTCTTCCTCTGATACTCAAACATACTTATTGTTTTTCACAATGCCTCTCACTCTGTAACGAATGGGGAAATACATTGCCACAACTGGCTACATTCTAGGAAAAAAACCTGTCACACCACACAGATATCAAGAAACAAAAAACTCTGTTTCTTTGATGGTACAATACCCAGAAAGCTTTTTCTTCACTTTTGTATAAGCTAATTTCCCTTCTTTTAAGACAATTAATGCTGAGACAGGAACACTGCAATGAAATGAACAGCTCTCCTCATTAGCTTAATGCACCTTATTTATACTAATAAATCATAGATAAGATCTCACATATTGAAAGAATCACATTAAAAACGTACTATTTCACATTAAGCTCCATTTACTATTTGATTTTTACTATCTGTTGATATTTTGAAGCTATTTTAGCTTTAAACAAAAGCTAGTTTCAACTCAGTACAGAAGTATGTCTTTTGAATTACCATAACTTTTAAAATAAACAGAGGGCTACATTTTCAGTGGTATCACATCTCATTAATGTCACTGAGACACAGGACATTAGTCCGCATTTAAAGGTAAGGCTTCTACATACAGTAACGTCTAGAGAAGTTGTGGGACCCATATGGCAAAATGTGTCATTATGCCTAATTAAAAATTGGTAAGAACTAAATTTTTAGAACATGTCCAGTAATTGCAAAATGTGGACATGGGCTGAATATACAGCATAAAGCTAAGAATCCAAACTGATAAGCTTCTAATCTGATTACAAGTTATTGTTCCTGGTTCCATACTTACAGAAGTTCAATTAAATCAGAGTATGCTAGTATGAGAGCTGGTGTCTCTAGGAGAAAATCCGAAGTGATCGATGCCCAGACCAAAACTCTTGCAGAAAATTCATGGAAATATGTCTAAACTCAAGTGTTCCTACTGAGCTTTTAAGGGAGATCTCCCCAGTGCACCATTAACAATCCCTCTTCTGTTTGGGGATGGCACAGCGCTGGTGTAAGAAATACACCACCCTTTTTGTGGCCAATGTGTGCTGAGAATCCCGGGAAGAGAGCCAAAGCACAGTGATGTAATCCACAGCTGACAAAAAATGCCACCTGGGGAGGCTAGGGCAGCACGCAGTCTGAACCATAAAGCTGACCTTTGGGTTAAAGAAGTGGTGGCCTTTCAGCCAGTTCTGCTTTCTCTCTCTGCTGGCCTGACGTAGCCGGGCTTCTGCCTTGCAGAGAACACGCACAGCTTGCTTAAGGTCACACAGGAAAGCGCTTTTGTACAGAAATACACACGGTGACAACACCCTGCAGTCAGGGTAATTAATAACTCACCAGAATTCACACCTATGCTTCCCCAGTTTACGTTAAACATGGACTATTTCTGCCAACATCACAACTTTCTCCCCAGATTTGAAATTTGCTCTAGACACTCATTTTAATTTGACAACAAAGTATTGTAGAAACATTTTTTGATGATATTTTGTGAATAAAGCAGCCTCTGAGTCACCAGATACTTTGCTAATGATGCAGCTTTGATTTCCAAGCCATTTCCCTTTCGTTTCACAAACTTAAAGAAAAAAGAAGTAAGTTGTAGAAACGTTACTTCTCTCATGGTGGCTTTGTTAACAGATTTTTCAGATTTCCCGTGACCACTGCCGGTCCTTGTGCTTGCACTTTGCTACTGTTCCGTAACTTCCCTCTCCCATCTTGTCAAGCATCTCATACATCTCCATCTTAGACTGTTTCTATTCCTTCAAAGGCAAAAGCTTTAATTAACTTGGGGCAGATACAATTCCTTAAACGTTCATTTATAGTGTTTCATGAGGAGTAACGCCTGAAGGCAGCAGTCACTGCACCCGAGGCTTTTCCGCAGGGCCCCGAGGCCGCCCGTCCCGCTCCCCGCAGGCGCACGCGGCGGCAGTCAGCGGCCCGCAGCCCGCCCCGCGCTCATGCGCGCTCGCAGCCGCGTCTCCACACCCCGCCTTTAAATACGTGCCACGTACAGAGGCGGAGCGAGAATCTGTAAGCCAAATATCCAAGCCTCCGCCTTCTGTAACAAGAAAGGTACGAACGGGGCTGCCGCGAAGGGCCCGGATAGTTGCGTTACCACCCTGCTCCTAAAACGTTGACGGGCACGCCGCCACGCACGGCCCGGATGACGGCAACGAAAGCCGGCAGCGGAGCGGNGAGGCCCCGGGCCTGGCCGCTGCGGGCCGGGCCGGGCTGCCATGGCAACGCCCCCGTGACGTCACGCGCGCGGCGGGCGGCCTCGAGCTCGCGCTGCCTCAGGGCGAGTGCCGTCGCCTCAGCGGGCTGGTCGTTAAGTTCGTCGTTTTTTCCTTTTTTTTAATTACTTTTGCAGGCGCGGTCACCTTCTCGGGTCGTGACACCAGGTAGTGGGGGGTGTCCAGCAACGCCGTGCTGGTAAAAGGAGTGACTACTGCCCTCCTGAGGGCAGACCTGCCGTCTTTCTGCTCCGGTCCTTGCAAAAATACTAAAATTTGAGGGGATGCGGCCACGTTTCTGAAAAACTCTGAAGCAAGCGGCCACGTTGGGCCTGTGGAGGAGTGGAGTCACCATGAGCAAGTATTAAATAGCGATGCTGTTCATCTCTTAGTGGGAGAGGGAGGCAGGTGTAGAAACTTGGTTTTGTCGTGCTTCTTGCTCTTGTAGGTAGAGTGCCCTTAAGTAAATTAACTAAATAAGTGCACACTTTGCCTGAACATGTTCAAACAATAATTGTCAGTAGTTTGCTGTCAGAATAGCATGGTAGGTTGAGGAGGCTCACGTGTGTTTTTTTTCAGGGAGTGGGTAGGGGTTCAGAGGCTCTGGGAGATGGGTCTGGAAGTGGGGATGCACTGAAGCAACACACTTAATAAATTGCTATTTAATCTATGGATTAAGTAAACCCCTTAATTCTCCTCTGTACATTGGCACCACATACTTGCTGCTTTACTTGAGCTAAGGGTGAGAGCAAATCATTTGCTTCTTTGCCACATGACCCTGTCTTTGCTTCTGGGTGTTTTGGGAAAAAGGATGTCGGTCTCTGCTGAAGAACAGCATGGCACCTGGCACAGCAATCTCTGGAGCTTTCCTCAGCTGCTGCAAGGAAGGAGAACAAAAATGGTGTCTAACAGGTGACTTGGCTTATTTATTTCCCTAATTTTGAAGTCTTGGGTTTGGCCAATGTTAATACGGGCAATTCCTCCCAGAGGGACACAGCAGCATGAAAGAGAGAGTGACCTGAAAAAAAAAGTTACTAGGAGCATGGACTGTTCTAACAAGTATGAAAGCAAGTAGCTTGCTTCATTCTTACTTCTCAAGCTCATCATCTTATGAAGGGACAAAGTTACTTGAGAAATATTTTACAAAAATTCTACACAAATGTAGTGTCAACTAAAGATTAAAATAGAATGGCTATGCTGCAAGGTGCTGCCTTTTTATTTAATGTAATCCTTTATCAAATACCATTTTCAGGGTAAAAATGGGAATTAATAGCAGAACTAGAAAGAACTTTCTGGTGAGAGTTTTTTCATCTATTTCAGTACTATTCAAGAAGTTTGTAGAATGAAAACGTTCATGTTCTAGACTGGACACTGTAAGGATTTTTTTCCAGTTTTCCAAAGTACTCTTATAGTGGATAGTTCTAATGGTTGCACAGAAAAAAACCCTCCAGATAGCATATGAAAAAGTTAATTCTGAAATTGTTGTTTCCATCTGGCTCTGAAAGTTGGTGAGTTACAAGTATACAATTAATTTCACTATGGGCATTTTAGTTTAAACATTTTAAATTTAATAGTAATGGCAGTGATGCATTTAAATTCATTAAGCAGGGTAATGTGGGAAATAATTATCAGCAGATACAAATCTGAAGTGATTATTTACTACAGATTTCGAGATGTATTAAACCACCTTAGCAAGGGCAGGGCCTGCCTTGTTATAATGAAGACAGATTTTTGAAACTAGCTTGGAATAGTTAACTTGATTTTAAAACCTAGGTATGCCATACAATTGACAGAACAGACATTGCAGCTGGTTCTTCAGAGGGGAAAAAAATAAAGCTTTCAATTTCCTAATGAAGTTACCAGCCACACCTGTTCAACTGCTAGGTAAGATTAAACAGAAAACTTTGAGTTAGATAATGCCAGCACACGTGAGGCCATCCTGCTCTGTATGACTTTGTCCAAACCCACCATGCTGGTCAGAAGGAGGAGGAGAGATGATCAGTGCCCTCTGCTGCAAGCACTCAGCATGCTCGGATGCCTGTGCACTGCCAGCCCTGTGGTGGCTGAGCCTCTCTGCTGCTGTGGAAGGGCCTGGAGCTGGCCTGCAGCAAGCTTCTTCCAAAAAAATTAAAAAAGGAAAAAGAGGATGGGTTTCATAAGGGCTTCGGTGATGCCTACATGCAATGAAGCAGTGGAACAGAAGAGCTTTAGGGAAGCTGTTGCGACCTGTTGTTTCTTTTGCTCTTCCCCAGTGGTATCAGAGGAGAAGAAATACTGTTGCTGTTGAGATTTTGCTGGGAAGGTTCCTGAGTCAGGTGGAAACTATGTATGATTTCAGAATTAACTCTTCTGTTTGGTGCCTGATGGGGGCTATTCCGTGCAGCTGGTGACTTGCCCCGCAGGAGAGGTGGGGAGGGGTGTTGAGGGTGACTTGACCTGCAAAGGGTGGAGAGCTGCCCTTGGGGTAGGGGATGCTCTTACTGCCAGGCTGGGCAACTGTGGCAGAGCACATGTTAATAGTGAAATAATGAATCTTGTTAAACCAATGTTAATTATTTATACAGGTCCAAGCTTGCACTTGTTTTTTACAGTCTTTCTCCCTTATGAATCAGCTGGAGCTAAATATAAACTGTGTAAAGCTGGAGGACCAGCAGTGGAATGTAAAATTAAAGCATGTGTGTTGGGAAAAGGAGGAAACTCCAGAAGAGAGGACTGCTTGGCAGGAGCCATTTCTCACTAGTGTGGGGAATAGTGTTTTAACAACTGGGGAAGGATGTTCCTTATTACTAAGCCTGTTTAGAAAGCTTGCTCCCTTGCAGTATCAGGCTCTAAGTTGGTTCTTATGCATGTATCTCACTTCAAGCACCTGTTTTCACAGAGGTGGGAGAATGAGTTAAAACATTTTTAAGACTTTACCCTGTGGAGACTTAGGCTTTGAACTACTTATGTGAGGTACCAGTTCAGAACAGTGCTCAGGTCAGCCCCTTTCCAAAAGTAACCTGTGTCAGTGGAGCTGCTGAAGTGTGGCTTTGGCTTGAACTTTGGTAAAAGCAGTCACTAGCTTTTGTGCTATATTAAACCTGAGATCAATGCTCTTCAACACATGGGTAGCCGGAGGGGAAACAAATGGGCAGAAGGATGAAGACAGTGTTTATTTCTGTTGCTTCATTACCAGTCTTGCGATGCTTACGACCTCCTTAAAAACAGCTGAAAGAAAAGCACAGAGGCACATGCAATCACACAAATCCAGGTTCGGGGCAACCTTCCAAGGCTCCACATAGGAATTGGGTCAGGACTTCAAAGGGGTCTTCTTGAGTCTGCTGGAGTAATGGGATTTAAAAAAAGGCGGCGGGGAGAGGCAACATCACTTCCTTGGTTCCCTACTACCTTGCTTCAGAGTGTAGGTCAGCCGGGTGCAGCTATCTTTCTAACATGATTTCCGACTGACTGTACACCCATTTGCTTTTACGGCGGTGCTGTCACTCCGCTTAAATCGGCTCTTCTCGGCCTCCCTGCTGCGCTGCAGATAGCGCTTGTCCCGTTCTCAGCGCCGTGGTCCGGCCCCGCCAGCCTGCGGGACCGGGCAGCCCCGGGCTGTCCTCCCGGCTTTCCTCGCTCCGCGTCACGCTCAGCTGCCTGCAGCAGCCCCGGAGGCGGGAGCCGGGCTTGCTGTTTCTGCCCCGCTAAGGGCTGCTTTGCTCCAGCCCCAAACCGTTGTGAGGTTTGTTTGCTCTAAATAAATAAATAAAACACGCCATACAAAAGCTCGTTGCGTGGGGGAAAAAAAAAATCCTCCGTGTGGGGCGAGGCGGCTCTAGCGACGGGCTCGGTGGGCCGGCAGCGCCGGTTCCGCGGCTGCCTCCCGCTGCCGGCCCCGCAGCGCGTTGGGGCGCGGAGCAGCGCTGCGCTGCTCCCCCCCCCGCGGCGGCGG
>VXAL01005066.1:47986-58862 GCA_013399475.1 Chauna torquata | reverse complement strand
CTCGAGCGCGCTGCTGGCTGAGGGGCGCCGGGTGCGGGGCAGCGGGCGCCCTGCGGGGCTTCCCCTCGCGCGGGGGCTTGAGCGGCCGGGGGGCCCGGCCCGGCGCTGAGGGGAGGGGGCGGCGTTTGCGTGCGGGTGAGGCTCGCTGCGTCGGCGGCCTCTGAAAGTGAGCACGGCTCAGGACGGACCTCTAAACACGGAGCACAAGGAGCTAGGAAACGCTTCGCGCGTCTGTATGTCAGCCAGAGCACAGCACCCGCCAGTGTTTGTGCGTGCGTGCTCTTCTGCCGAGGCTGTTCAGTCGCGAGGAATCTTTGTATAACACGTACAGGCTGCCAGAGAAGCAGTTGTTAGTTGTACTCTTTTGAACGCTAATGACTGAACCATAGACTCTGGAATAATTTATTTCCCGTCTGACATGTAAATACAGTCACGGTAGAGACTGTGGAAAAAACTTTTTGTGTTTTTTGTTTGTTTTGTAAACTTTACAGTATGTCGTATGATTTCTTTGGGCTGGGGTTGCTCAGAAGTTGGAGGTGAGTCAGCTCTGATAGTGTCGCTTTTTTTAGCAGAGCTGTGTTATAGCAGTACCTGAAAACACAGCAGTAAACAGTTGACGTGTTTTGTATGTCGTGGTTCCACGTGACTGCGCGTAAAGCTACAGTGGGAAAAGCCTGATTTCTGGATCTCAAAAAGTTGGACGTTTTCAAGGTGCGGGCCCTACCTCTTGTGCTTTTTTTGGTGTTAGTGTTTGATAGGCAGGTGTTGCTTGATTCCTCTTCAAATTAGAACGGGAAGGGTTTTTTAATTTTATTAGGCTGCACAGGTGACCAAAAATCAGTGGTTTGTTCAGGGTAAAGGACTACATAATGTTTCAAGATAGCAAGCAGACATTTTTTTTTATGATTTTGTAATCTTAGAAGGACTGGTTTGATAATTTTGAAATTTAAGGTGGAGAAGACTTTAAAGCCATGGAAAAGTATAACCAAGCGAGCCCAATGAAATATGGAACACATTCACATTTATTTATCAAATATTGGACCAAGTTAATACCCCAAAATGTGTGCAGCTTTCTCATGTTGGTTCTTTACTTTTCTCCTTCCTACCACTAAGTTATATTTTTGTTTAGCCTTATGTCACTTCTACCTCATACTAAAAAAGCAGGCTGCGTGCTGTGAACTCTGATTCACTTTGTTAAATATAAACTTCTTTTGCATACTGTAATTGTCAAGAGCAGTGAAGAGAGAGCAGTTCAACAGATTTTCTATCATCTAATTTGACTAAACCAGCAGAGAGAAATGTTGGTTTTGTTTTGTTTTTTTTTTAAATATATTTGCTGTTAGAAAAAGGGCTACCAATACTACATTTTCTGTAATTCTTAGACTTCCAGGCCCTGTTCAGATCAATGTAATCTCCAGTCTTTGCCACAACCTTTCTGGAGTTAGACCTTTTGACAGTAGAGTGCACATAAGCTTTTTAAATTGATCTAAAACCCAAAGCCATCCTTCCGATACATTTATTGGGCTAAGTGCTTAGGCATTATTACTGGCACGCAGCCTGGCACGGAAGAAGTCACATTCCTGCTCTCCCTGACCAAAATAGTAGGTGGCTTATGCTGTTGATATTAAGCTGTCTGAACTGTGTGTGCTCGAAGAGCAAGGATGTAAACACAGTTTGGAGGGGATCTGGGCTGCAAACAGGCAGAGCCCTGCTGCTGGCCTGTTGGTAGGGTAACACGCTGCTGGCGTCCGTGTGCTCGAGCAGTTGTAGCTCGCTGTGTCAGAGAGCGAGGAAACGCAAGCATGGCAGAACTTGCTGGGCGTAACTTCTGGTGGTACACCTGTGTCAGCCCTAAGTTAAAGTGCGCTTACATGCTGAAATTGGGTTAGAATTTATCCCTTGGTCTGTAGGGCTTTCAGTGAAGACTTGCTCATAACAGTATGCTGTGGTGTGGTCAAACCTTGTGTTAACGCTGAATAATTGCTTTTGAAGCAAGGGCAGTCACTTCTTTTTCTTTATTCTTGCATTAACCTGAGAGGCTGTGTGGGTGAGATGGATAGGAGCTGTCACTGAAGGGTCTGCCTGAGCAAATCGCCATTTGGGTGATGAGGGCTTGCTGCTTTAAGTTGTTCCAGGGTCTTACGTGATCCCTAAGCAGAAACATTGTTATTCAGGATGGGCAGAAGAAGGGTATCTAGGTCTCCTTCTTTAGTTGGGATGTGTATTTGTCTAGCGCAAGTTTATGTGGCTTTCAGTAAGCAAAATGCTTTTCTTAGTCCAAGGATTAAGGAACTAAAAAGAACTTAAAATGCTTCCACGATGACTTTAGAGACAAATATTTTCCTTTGTTGAACAGCTAAGAGGGAGCAGTACACAGGTTTTCCCCTTGCTCCCCCTTCCCTTTTGAAGCAGTCAACTTGCCAGCCAAAACAGGCTTATCTCAAATTCAGCCACATCATGCACAGATTTGGGGATGCAGAGAAAGTTCAACTGACAGCGCTTTGCCCTTAGTTGCTGCAAGCGTGCCCTGTAAGTGTCGCTGCATGGTGTTCACCTCCTGTTTCTGGCTGTAACTTGTTCTTCATCGTTGCAGCAGCCAGCAGCAGTTGCTCATACTGCTCTTTCATGATTTACTCTGTAGTACTATAAATCCCAGCTGTGGTGCTTTTAATTATTCTTACAGTTGATGCTTTTCTCCCTGCATGCTTAATCGAACCTGTCGGGCTGTCATCGTGTATTGGTGTAATACATGGGACAATCTTGAGGTGCATCATCTTGTAGTTTTGTCTTTTGGAATATTGCTAATCCACATGTAACACTTTGCATATTCTCTAATTTGGAATGAGAAAAGATTTATAAAAAGTTGTTATTATTATTAAATTATACTTGCAAGTGGAGGTATCTCACGTAAGGCTTGTCATCCTGTATTTGTAATTCTTAGATTGCAAGAAGACCCTCCTGTGGGTGTCAGTGGTGCACCGTCTGAGAATAATATAATGCAGTGGAATGCAGTTATATTTGGGTAAGAGTTTTTGCTCACTATGAAGTCCTGTATCAAAAGGCTAATAAAACAAAACCTGGTTTTTGGTTTTGTTTTGTTTTGTTTTTTTTTACAATGCTTCCTTTGTTTTGTGGACGTAAAGTCATGAAACAAAACAAGCACAAAAGACCAAGTGTGCTGTCACAGTAAAAATCTGTTTTCAGGGGGTAATAAGGAATGTCTAGGAAAGAAAATAAATTTGCTCATGGTCTTTTGTTGAATAAAGTTTGCATGTATCTTAATAAATAGAAGAGACTGTACAGGAGTTGGGTTATGAAAAAAGCAGGCTTGCTCTCTAAAAGTACATAAGAGCACCACATGTTCTCGGCCATTAAATCCAGATGTAGTAGCAGTGATTGGATTGATTCCCAGTAGAATGAGGTACAGGTTCTGTCCAGGAAGTTACACTATATATCCTGCAGGAGGGGAACTGTCTTAGTATCCCTTTATAAAACCGAAGTCTGTTTACTAGCGATTTCATCATTAATTCAACTCTAGTCTTACACATAGCATATGTATTGTTTGGGATGGTAGTAAAGTGGGTATCTTGGCTAGTAGATTGACTGTGGGAAGGTGTTAAATATGGCAGAGCTCCCAGAGGTTGCCTCTGGATATTTCTCTAAATATTTACACGATTGCCTCTACTTCTATCTTGAGGAGGATGAGGAAGAAGATACATATTTATTGTGCATGTTTAGAAGTAATGATCATTTTTAACTGGAGTTTATTTTTTAAACCTTTCAGGCCAGAAGGGACACCTTTTGAAGATGGTAAGCGGCTAACTTCTATATCCTCTGTCATTCCTGTAAATATTGCCAGTGTTAACATTGTTCTGTTTTGAAAAATAACAGATGTTATATAAGTTGGAACAAGCTAAGTGAGCAAAAAGAGGGAAGGAGTAAGGTCTTGTTGGCTATGAATGTACTGTATTTTGATGTAAGCAGTGTCTTACCATAGTGGTTGATGGTTGGTTATAAAGCTGTGAAGCAATGCTTATATCAAGACTTGTTTAGACACAGAACACTCGAGCTTTTTGTGGGGTAAGTTGGTCTAATGCTGCCAGATGTGTTTTCACATCTCTACAGCTAAGCTCAGCAAGATGCTTTTCTGGTTTCATCTTTGTAGCATGTTTGATTCATCTCTGTTCTTCTAACTAAGAGCAGGTGAAAAATCTTGAATTGCTCTGAATATAGAATGCAGCGAGGGGGGGGGAATACCAAATCTGTGCATAAACATGAAAGTTGGTGTGTAATGAGCCTCCCTTAGGCATATGAGGAATAATGAGTTTAATAATTATAGCATTATTGCAGTAATCAGCAGCAGATGGGTTTTTCCTCTATGTTGGGTTGGAGGAGTTACAGTAAATTATTCACTGATCCATAATAAAGGTTTTCAGTGAATCAGTCATGAGCTCCAAAGGCTGAGATTGCTGATTATGAAATTCCAGTGTTTCTTTGCTGGCACCACAGTGCCTTCTTAATGAAACACCTTGAAGTCACCATAGTCCATAGAACAGGCATATTTGGTCACAGAAAAAGGGAGGGGGGCAGTGGGATAATCGGCGGTGGATCTAGCTGCTTTTCCATGTATACAGTGAGTCTCCAAGCTTGGACCTTGCTGCTGCTGCTGTTTTGATTGCTATTAGTACAGAGGAGTTCCATAGTTCCATTATCTCTTGAAATATACGAAAAGAAACCAGACTCAATGCAGTTTGATTGTATAATGGTGGGAAGAAATACTGATTATGGAGCACATAAATTAACTTACATTGTGTGTTCCTGGAGGCGTTCTTTTGTTGTTGCTAGTCATCTGATTGTACTTATGTTTGTTTGGACAGGTACTTTTAAACTAGTAATAGAATTTTCAGAAGAATATCCGAATAAACCTCCAACTGTTAGGTTTTTATCAAAAATGTTTCATCCAAATGGTGAGTAAATAATTTTCATTTAGCCATAACACCCATTAAATATTATGGTGTGGTCGTGTATTCTGCAAAGCTCCAGAATGCTTAACAGCGCACTCTCTCTGCGTGTCTCCCCCCCCCGCCCCCACCTCCTAAGTAGATGTCTAAGGCAGTAAGTGCTTGATGAAAAAACTAAGAATTATGGTGCTGTTAAGAAGCAGCTATCTGTCTCTTTCTAATCAATATATAGCAAAGTATGTGAGCATATTCAGCAGTAGCTGCACTTCGGTTGGCTTAAAGGGGCAATCCTGCTGCAGACACCTGCCCCCTTCCATTTAACAGCACTCCTGTCTATGCAGACACATCATGAATTGAAGCAGGGAAGTGATCGAGCCAAATGTTACGTATTTCTGTCGGGTGAGGTTTCAGCCAAGGCAATACATTCATGGGGTTCCCTGTGCTAGCACCAGGAGGCAGGCAAGAATGCCCAGTCATAGGGGAGAGCAGAGAGAAACCACCCTACCTCAGCGGTGAGGGCAGCCTGAGAGACAGAGTGCTGGGGTTCCTCCTCCAGCTCCTCGTACGTTTTATCCAGTTGTTGGATGCAGAAAGCATAAAACATGCCTTTCTGTTTTCCAAGTCCCTCTGCTGCAAAGGGATATAGATTCAATTTGAGAGTTTAAGCGTAAACCCCTTCCAGCGTTTCCTGTAGCTTGAGGCCTCCTTGAGCAGAGGCTGACCTTGACTTCAATTCTGTGACTTTTTAGACAGTGCTCTCTAAACCATTCCTCTGTCACGTAATGTGCAGGCCAATATGCCTCTGACAGGTGTTTTGTTTTCTGTTTTTAAATTTATTTTGTTACTGGAATGAACGAGCTAGAAAAACAGGATGTAGAAGTTTGTGTGACAAATCTCAGTTTCTTACGAGCTCTTATGTTAAGACTACTGATACCTATCCAGACAGAAGTGGGGTTTCGGGCACACTTTTCAATATTTTCTATTCTCTGCCTTAGCGTCTCTCCTTGTGAGCGTAGAGTGTGTGAAAACAGAGTACAGAGCTTCCCGTTCAGTGCGTGATAACTGTGAGAGCCTCGGCTGGTGCAATGCATTCCATGCCTGCAGCAAATGTCTCTTTGCTCGCTGGGAGGCATTACATTGGTTTGAATCTGGGCCAGTCGTGCAGGAGGAGCAAGAAGCTGAGTCCAGTTCCTGTGCGGGTGCCATAATCTTTGGACCTTTCTTCTTTTCCTCTTAAGTGTTCTCCTTCCAGTAATACATCTCCTTCAAAATACAAGGTGTCAAACTACATAAGATTGTCAGGCATAACTGCTATACTCTTTCCTAAAGCATTAAGTTAAACACAGACTAAATCAATAGAGTAATTCTTCCTTCAATGGTATTTAATGAACAAAATGTAAAATAAATTTGATAATTTGTAAATGGTGTCTATGTTGTATTCACAGTTTATGCGGATGGTAGCATATGTTTAGATATTCTTCAGAATCGATGGAGTCCAACATACGATGTTTCATCTATTTTAACTTCAATTCAGGTAACTTTACATCTATTTTAGCAACTAAGTATGTTGTATTATGCGGCTAAGCATGTATAAGTATTAGTGCCTATTCCAGAATACACAGCTCAGTGGTGTGGCTAGCAGGTATCTGTATCAGGGAACTTCAAATACTTGCAGACTAAGCAGTAGTTTTTTAGGTCAAATAAAGACTAAGCAGCTGGCCTCTGTAGTTACTGAGTTTGAGCTACAAAACTGCCAGTGGATAGCTTTTATAGGAAGACAGTTACTGGTTTGGATTCATTTTTAACTGTTTTTAGTCAAGATAGGCAAGCAGATGTAAAATTTGTATAGTGTGATGTTTGAAATTTTGTAACCTTTTCACAAAGCCTTGGCTTGTGACTTCCTCAAAGAGACAGTACTGCTGAAATCTACTTTATTTGGAATAAGCAAAAAGTGTGGCACAGTAAAAATACATTTTTTTTTTCTCCTGGGTGATTGTTTTTATTTTTCTGCAGTGAAGTTTAGCAGGTATCTTAAGCCCCTGTTTAGTCCTGAATGACGGTAGTGGTGTAATTGCCAAATAATCAATTAACATACTGCTAACTGACACAGATGACAGTGCATCTGGTTTGGGAAGGGTGTAAGGACCCTAGAAATGTACGCAGTGCGACTGCTTATGCAATGTGTAATTGGAGGTTCAGCAGTTTAATTATGGGTGCCTAACAATAGGTTTAAATTATTTTTCAAGTGGGCTCTTCGGAATTGTTTGCTACCTGAAACATTTGATTTGAAAGTTGTAAGTTGTTTTTCCCTGTTCTAGAATGTGTTGGTCTGTCTCACTTTTTGTTTTCCCCTTTTTACAGTCTCTGCTTGATGAACCTAATCCAAACAGTCCAGCAAACAGTCAGGCGGCACAACTTTATCAGGAGAACAAACGTGAATACGAGAAAAGAGTTTCAGCTATTGTCGAACAAAGTTGGAATGATTCGTAACAGCTGCTTTGTTACTCTCCATCCTCATAATCATTATGTACAATTTAACTCTCAATAGAAAGGCTGCCAGAAATTTCAAGTGCCACAGCTCTAAGAATTTGCGTAAAAACTCATTTGCAAACAGAATTAAGCCCTCCAGTGTAGGAAACTTTAAAGCTTGTGTATCTTGATTAACGTACTTTTTATTGCATGGTATGAACTAAGTTATTGCTACATAAATTTGTAATATATCCTGTTTGTATTTTTTTTCCAAGTGTATAATGTTGGTGTGGAGTTTTCATGACAGAATATACACATTTTGTAAATCTGTACTTTTTCAAATATTGAATGCCTTATTTTTGAATTCTTTAGATTTTTAAATTGGAGAAAAGCACTTAACAAAGTTTTTATATATAAATATTTCATGTAAAACTGTTAAATACATAACCTCAGTGCAAGACATTCTTCTCTCATTCTGTATCTCTTTCAAAGGGCTCATTTTCAGTCCATTTTTCCTTCTGCTGCATACTGATTATACCACGCACTTTACAAACAGAAAAGTTAATCCATGATATAACCGTCTTCACTGTGGATGTCTCTGCGTCTGCAACAGAGTTTGACTTGATTCTGTGTGTCCTCAGTTGTATGAGGAAGAGAAGTATTGGTAGCTGCCACCTTACAAATGGGGAAGCAGATGTAACTATTCTGCTGAAAGTCCCACTATAAACCGGCAGAGTTGCAAACAGGACCTGGATCACCAGGCTTTGGTAATAATGTATTAACTCTTATTTTTCAGGGAGATTCTGTTTTACCAAGCTGTAAAATATTGTCATCTAAATCTGTCCTATACTCATATATTAATACTGTAATATAGTCCTGAATATCTTCTAATAATTGAACAGGGGTCCCATTAGTTTGCCTTGGGGTAGGGAGAAAACCACCAACAGAAGAGAACAGGATTGCAGATTTAATGGAGTTATTCTTTGGAACCTGGCTTCAGGTCTATTTCAGAGAGGTTCCAAATATTCTTTAATGGCCAGTTTTAAAGAAGTTTGGTTTTGTCTTTGTATATGTTGATATGCTGATTTCTTCGTGTATTCTGTAAAACAGGGTGGATGATTATAGTAATGAATTAGGCCTTTTTTTTTCCTTCCAGCAACAAAATTGTAATCCCTTTGTCATAATTCCAGCCACCATTACATGTTTGTTATAACTTTCAAATCCCGTACAAAAAATGCAGCTCAATGTTGCCTGAAAATCAGTGAAGGTTTATTTCAGCTGGAAGAGAAAATATTTATTTGCCATTGTCATTCGTAAAAGCTAATCTGTGTTAATTCAGTGAAACAGGAATATCAATTTATACCTCATCTGCTCGTAAAATTGTGTAATTTATAGTAGCAGCACTATTAATTTAAAAAAAACTGCACTCAGAATACTCTTCAGTTGTGTGTTAGGCGCTTGTGGAACAAAACTATTGTACCTTAGACAAGAATTTTTGGAAAACTGTTTAAAGGCTTAAAACTATTAGTACTAAGTAATGCTAAACTAAAATCTTGAAAAGTCAGTTTACTTTTAAGTCAGTGAATTTGTGTTAAAAATTCTTGAATCTACCTCTGATTTTTAACAAACCCCAAAGGATCCAATTTGCCTTTTCACTGTGGGGAAATCATCGCAGCACTGGCAAAGCAGTGTTATGTAATGTACACCAGCATCAATGCAAAGATGCTTGTTTCTAAGAATTAGCCTAAATTCTGAATATTTTTCTCATTTTCCTCCTATTTCAGTATGTGTTCCTTTGTGTGTGAGATGAGATTTGCCACTCATTAGAGTTATCATTAATTTGATTATTCCTGAGCAGCTTAGCCTAGTTACAGATTGGTTAAGCTCAGAAAATGTGGTTTTTGTTTGTGTGTATCTGGGATGGAGGCAGTGTATGTCTGAGATGGAACTGGAGCAGGAGGAGGTTTAATTAGTGACTGGTGCTGCAAACTTGGGATGTCTGTGCCTGGGTAGGGACCCATGACACGCAGGTGCCTGTGTGTATTTGAAGGCATCAGAGCATTCTGTGTCATAGGCAGCATTCAGAGCCTGCCCTACAGCCAGCAGTTAAAGCCTGGGTGGGAAATGTCCCGCTGTCCCCTGGACAAAGGTAATTACTGTACTGACTGCGTAGGACAGGGAGCAAAGTTCCCTTGCTTGAATCTCAGACATTAATGCTGTATGACGCCTATAGAATCTCGATATTAACATTAGGATGGAGAGAATCCAGATTTTTGATGATCATCTGTAGTAGATGCTGGTGTAGAGAAACAGGCGTTTCGTGAGATAGGAGTCCTTGATTGCATAGGACATGACAGCATCCCACGCAGGAGCTGTGGGGTGGAAAAAAGCTTAGAGACTTCTGCAGCTCTTCCCATAGTACACATCATAAATACACACGGTATATATTAAAATCAGTTAAAACTTGATTAAGAGGAACAATGTGATTAACCAGGCAAAATGAAGCCTTTGGTTATGGTGTAAGGGAACACAATTTATTGTTAAATGTGACTAACGATATGCCATCTCTTTGCTCTTTCCACTGATGACGTTAATTTTGGCTGCTCAGGAAAGCCATCTCGCTAACCTTTATTCAGATTCCTCCTTAAGTCTTTGTATGCCTGTGGAAAATCTCTCCAGCTGTGAACCAGCTGGTTTGTTTTTACTGCCGATTGCTCAGGCGAGTGTTATTTCCTTGCACTTTTGCGTTCCTCGATCCGTGGCATCCTTGTTTCTGTTCCCCCTCAGGAAGGTCTGTGCTGGGGCTGTCCCCGCCGGGTCCCTGCGGCGGGGCCAGACGCGGGGCTCTGCGGGCCGAGCCCCCGGAGGGTGCCGAGGCCGGGCGGCTGCGTTCCGTGCTGCGGGAGGAGCACCCTGTCGCTCGCCTGCGTTAGAGGATCACGGAATATCCCGAGCTGGAAGGCACCCACGAGGATCGAGCCCAGCTCCCAGCTCCACACAGGACCCCAAGTCAAGCCATGTGTCTGAGAGCACTGAACGCTTCTTGAACGTGCTAGGCGTCCTAAGTGCTGATTTATTAGCGGACAAGAAGAAAGGAAGGACATTTTAAGCAGCTGGGGGAAGCAGTTATTGGTAAAAAGTAATCGGTAAAATTCATACACGGGGTAACGTTACGAGCCGTTCACTGGAACAGGAGCTCTGTTCCAGGATGAGGGGACTGGATCGCAGCGCGGCTGGGGCTGGAGGCGCCTCTGGGTCCCTCCGGGTCCCTCTGGCCCAGCCCCAGCAGGGCCACGCAGCGCAGGGTGCCCAGCACCGCGCCCAGGCGGCTTCCGGGGATCTCCAAGCCCGACACCAGTGCGGGGCGGGCTGAAAAACGACAGCGCCGCCCCCGGGGCTGCCGGCGGGCGCGCCGCGGAGCAGGGGCCGCCGCCGGAACCGGGCGC
>VXAL01005066.1:1013-47751 GCA_013399475.1 Chauna torquata | reverse complement strand
GCAGCAGCCGGCGGCCCGGCTCACGGACGCCTCCTCCCGAGGAGAGGAGGGGCCCCGATGGCGCGGCCGGCGCCCGGGGAGCGCCTGTGGCCGGCAGAGCGAGCGCGGAGTCGGGGCTGACGGACGGCAGCGGCCGCTCCTCCTCCCCTCGTCAGTAGCCGCAAAGAGCAGCGGTCCGGGGAGGCTCAAGGACAAAAAAGTTGCACTGTACCAGTTCACAAGAGCACAGTGCAGTCACGATAAACTTTATGGTACAGTTAATTTCTTAAATAATGTACTGGCATGCTTGATTTCTTTTTAGGATTAATTGGGAAATGTAATACACGGAGCTTAATAGGACAGTGGGATTACTTCAGAAAGTACCGACACGTACATAGATCGTAGTTTCACAGCTTCTCACGGGGCTTTGGTTCACGGATAATAAACAGCAGTGCACAATATTTTTTTTTCATATGGGTTTCCATATAAAGATCTAAAATCATTTTGGAAGCGTTTTTTACTTATTCATGCCAGTGCTTTTGTGATACATACACTTTTATTTTTTTTTTTTTTACAGATGGACAGGCTGAGGCATCAAGATGTGCTGTAGTCTTGTGTAGGTCAAGAGGAAGCCTGTGGCAGGTCTGTAGGCGTCAGCCATTCATTGCGATTCCCCAGTCTGAGTTTCAAGTATGAGAACATCGTTGCCTTGTAGTTTGTTAGTACTAACGTTAGTCATAAGAGGTATCAAATACTGCACTTGCTAGTACGACTTTCTTCAGATCTTGGTTCCCTGAAGATGTCTCATCCAAGTACAGTCCCAAGCCAAAACTACGAGACTCAGATCTTCACGAATGTGATTAACTTACTAGTGTGGCAGCCCCATTGGGATTCTTCGCTGTGGTACAGATAAATGTGTGTAATTGCAGAATCGAGGCCTTAGGCTGTGAGAAGTGAAGAAATCACAGCTTGAGGTGTAATGTCTGTAGCTTCTTTGTGGGAGGTTTTCTATTAATAGTCAATTACTTCAATGTGTCAAACAACAAACCTCCAAATACTTAGAGATTAGGAGCTCCCTAATAAAGATCTATAGGAAGAAGGGAAGATTGCCTGGTCATTACACTGACATTTAGATACTCAGAAGAAATAGGTAGGAGAATATAGACAGATATTAAAATAGTTTGTGTTTTACATATCAAGATTCTGTGAGAATTCTGTTGATGTATATCCAAATGCAGAGGAGAGGAAGAGCCTTATCATCTGGCCAGACTTCCCTACCTAGGGTTTTTATTTGAGTATTTTACTGTTTGTGGAAACTGTCCCAGGCAAATACTGTGCCTTATTTGTTTAGAGTTGTTTTTTGGAAGAGGAAAGATGTAATCAACAGACAATCTGCTATAATGTGTGAGTTGGCAAGGAGGCGTTCTCCACCTCTCCTTTTGATGGTGCTCCACAGTGCAAAAAAGAATGAAAGGCTCATTGGACTGCAGATGGGAAACGAGTGACCACGAGACTAATGATTAGCGGCTCAGGCATTTGTCTGTATGGTGCCCCAGTTCAGGTCTCTGCTCCAGCACTCTGCTTTATTTTTTATGTAAGTTACTGGATAAAACAATTATCTGGCCTTCTCTCCCTGTTTTCATTAATCTTTGTAATGGAAGAGCTTCAACAGGGTACAAAATACTTTTGTTCTCATATAGCATTAAAGTATTCTCCTGGGAAGTAAGAGCTGTGGGTTCAGAATTCGTCAGGCAAGAAATAAACTCAGGCTCTTGACTGCTGATTAAGTGCACAAAAAACAAGATGGTGCCGCCTCCTCCTGTATTCTGAATGCACTTTGGTCCATGTAGACCAGAGAAGTGTGTGATTTAAGGCATTCCCCTACAGAGCGTGTATCCTACTGCCCCGCTCCAGGCAGCTGCCTGCCAAGCATGCTGGGGATCGCTTTCAGTTCCGTTTCAGGGCACCTGGCTTTGTCCGAAGGTGTAAACGGGTGTGTTGCACTACTCACTGTTACAAACCCTTGCTTGCATCTAGCCCTTGGCAATGTGAAAGGCATGTAGCCACAGTGCTGAGTGATTTAGGTTGCATTCTTTTTTATTTCTTAAAAGCTTTCAGGATAAAAACAGTCAAAAACTGGGAGACCAAAGAAGAATTGTGCATTGTTATATGTGCATGGACAGTTTTGTTGAACATGAGCCTGCTTCACAGTTAATCTCTAGATGCTCGTATTTTTTTTTCCTATCTTCTCTTGTTAAAACAAGGAAACAAATACAAAAATTCATTGCCTTGACATTAAAAGACAAATGGTGTAAGACGTAAAGGAAAAAGGAGCTAAAGCTACACAAACAAACCAAAAAAAACCATTACAAAAGCTTCTCTGCTCCTTAGATTGCTGTGAATTCAAAGGAGAGAAGTTGTCGTTTTAGCAAATAATATACCTTGGATTATGTGTGTATATGTACATAGGAGTGGAAAAAGCTTTCTGAGTTGATTATTTTAGAATCTTAAAAAAAAAAATTAGGTAGTAATATTGAAATTAAGTGGAGCTTAGGATCTTTTTTGTGTATGTAACATTGTTATTGCACCTTGAGTTTGTCTCATCACAGCTGCCATGAGCAGAGAACAAAAAATGTGCAGAACTTTTTAGAGTCTCTGATAATGACTGTAATTAGCATCACAAGGCTGTGGAAATTGCAATATTCCCTAGAGGTTTCTTGTCATTCTCCCATGTTTCTGCACTGGAAATAAAGATTTTAAAACAGGATATCTTCCGTATTTGATACTGTCCCACTAGTGATGGTATTCCAGCCTCCATGGCAGCGTGAATCCATTCTTAATACGTGTGTCAGAATCAAATTTCTGAGCTGGTCTGTGTGAAAGCTGTATCCCGCCAGAAAGCAAAGACACTACTTTTGAACAGTGTACACTGTTCAGCATCCAAAACGAAGCCATTTTCTTTATGATGTGGTCAAAACACGTAGCGTGGGATTTTCTGAGCTAGTGAAAATGTTAGTAAAAGAAGGTGTATTTTAAAATCCCAGTATGAGAATGTTTTAATCAGGAATTCAGTGATGTCATAAAGTAAATTATTCTTGCCCTTAAGCATGTGCCAGGGCTGGGTCAAACTGCAGTATAAAGGCAGTATTATGGTATTATGGTGCTGACTGATTTATTAGAGGCCTCGCTGTGGAGGCCGTTAGCATTGGAGGTGGAAAGACTTTGCCTATCCGAGCCTCCACCTGTAGCATGGAGTAATCAGTCCTCAGCCCGCATAACTGAAAAGATCTTGTGTTTCTTTCCTTGTTTTTTAAATTTGGGTCATTAACTGCTGTGTCTGATTAATTTCTAAGCTGAATAATTTTGACAGCTGCCAATTTGGTACACATACCATAGGCTGAACTGCAGAGCGGCGGGGCTGGAAGGGGTGCTGCAGCCCGAGCTGAGGCGCTCAGGCGTGCCCCCTCGGCACAAGGGCACGTCCGCACCCCTGCGGACCGGGCACAAAGGAGAACCTAAAGTACGTGTTCGCCAGGGACCTGTTTGGCCAGAGTAAGCTCATCCCAAGCTTCTGAGACCCATGTTAGTTTTTATCCTAGGTAAGCCCTTGCTTACAAATGTCTGAACAGGTCCTGAGTTGAACTTGGAACTGTTCCATCTCAGCATCAGATTATTAACAACACTGTTCATTATTACCACCACCATTTCCTTACTGCTTGTGTTTCTGTTTATGCAGCCTTCGCTGGGTGTGAAGAGAAGATGATGAGTTTAGGGTTTTGTCCAGAGCTCTGCCACACAAATATAATGTCCAGTAAATGTAAATGTTGCTATTTTTAATACTTCGTGTTATTGCTATTGTGATGGGAGTAGAAGAAAGGAATTTAGTTCTGAAATATGGTACTTCACACAGACTGAGGCAGACTGTCTTCAATGACTGACCAAAACCGGGAAGAAGACAGAAATGCCATCTCTTTTGAATTAATTATGAACCACACAGCTCTTGCTATTATCTGTTTACACATTATTGGCCTTGTGATGTGCTGGTGAGAGATTTCCTTTCACTGTCTGGTCCAAATGTACTTTAAGTCCAATTTCATTGAAAAGACTGCTCGCTTTACTTGTTGAAAGGGTCATTGTGTTGGTTATTACAGTGTTTTCTTTGTGCTCACTTTCCCCAAATTCCAGTAACTATTTTGTAGAAAAGTTTGAAAGTGAACTTTTGATGCCTGTGAAAGCTGCTTCATTGACTTTATTGACTCCAGAGCCTGAAGTTCTTTATCCACAGAGATCTTTAAAAGGACACTAAAAAGTTTCAGCCAAAGCTTATAGAATTTGGTACTTATGGTTAAGTATTATAGGCCCAGCACTGTTCCCATGGAGACCTAAAGGAATTTTTCCATTGAATTAAGTGGTAGCAAAGCGTACCCGTTATTGAGTGGGATAAGAAGTAGACTGGAGAACTCAATTTGGTTTTACTGGGTTTGTTTGCATGCTTGCTCTTCTGTAGAAAGAAGTAAGCCAGGAGAAATTACAGGCATTTGCATTGTGATTCATCTGCTTTGTACTTGCTGTGTTTGTAGATAAGACTGTGTTTGTGGTTACAGAGTAATAACCAAGAGGCAAAGGTAGAGCTCTCCGTTCACTCGTTGCTAGTGTCTTTCTCTCAAAATCTGGCTGTGAGGAGAGCATTTTAGTCCACCACATGCCTCCTGTTTGGGAGGGGTTGGCAGCGCCACGTCTGGGCACTGCTAGCGGGTGGTGCGGGTGCCTGGGCGTTGTGCACCACCTATTCTTACGAGCACTCTTTAATGTAAATTTGTTAAAACGCTGTAGCTTATTAAGAGTGAAATCCCAATTATTTACTATTATACAAAGAAATTCCAAGTATACTCACATTTAAAAAGAGTTTTTCCATTCTGGAAGTTTGGGCTTTAGTTCAAGGAGTTGTCACAAGTCCCTGGTGAGCCCGGCCTCATCCCCAGCAAGCGCAGAGCTCCGGTGAGGCCTCTGCCTGTGTTCTGCAGCAGGCCTATGGCAAGGTCCTGCAACTCTTGCATATGAAAATCCTTAATAATTTACACAAAAAGAGAAAATTGAGGCCTGAAATTATGCAGTACAGTACTGAAAATTGGTGGTTTTTTTGTTAGAACTGTCATGAAATCCAGGACTACTGAAGTCAAGAGATTAATGATTGATTTAAATGGAGCAAGGATTTTGTCTATAATGAAGTCCTTTCATTTTGGATCACTGTGAGCTTTCTCTTGTTCTTTCTTAGTGCCTTATGACACATTCACTCCGTCCTTGCCTGAAACAAAGGGAGATTATACTATCATAGTCTCCCTTTAAATATTTTCTATTTGACGGTCTACTGAAAAGACTCCAGAGGCAAATTCTTGGTTTAGAAGTTGCTATTTATGTCTAGACGCATCTGAATGTCGTTATGCTTTGAATGTTCTGGATTGCTTGCCATTCTCTTTGTAAAGATGTACGAGTCTAGAGAGAGAGTGCATCATTTTAAATTAGCTTGAAGTGTGCTTTAGCCGTCTCAGGGTTCTACTTGTTGCAACTGGCTCCCTTGATAAAAAATACATAGGAATATAAACAACACCACAAGTAAAATTTGTATGTGTTGGTGTTATAAAGCAACGTGAAAACGTTCTCAGTGCATGACGTTGGATTCTTTTAGCATACTAGTATTGGAATTATTGCGGCGTCTCAGATCGCTGGTCGTGGCCAGGAGCCTGCATGCTGGACTGTGTACAAACAAAACTGGTGTGGTGTTCTTATTCCAAAGGGCTTTCGGTCCTAGTGTGAGGCAGGTGATGACAGGGAATACAGTCAGGCACAGGAGTACAAGAATATAACAAAATGATAAGAACTGCCAAGAAAGATAGTGGCCTCACTGCTCGTAATCGACTATCAAACTTTTCAATAACTAAGTAGATATGTTTGGTAATTCACACTCTTCATTAAAAAATATAATTACAGAGTTATGCACACCTGAAGTAAGAACCCAAATTGTCCTCAGTATTTGCCTTTACGTTCCAGAAACAGGCTACACAGTACAGTTTTCACAGACCAAGTGATCTCCCTTCCACCTCTGTTTTTCTGCAGCTGTAATTCGAAAAGGATTCTCTGCAGTATTCTAGAGTACTAGAAGTTAAGCTGCTGCATGGTTTTGTTCTTCCAAGCAGTAAAAGTTATGGAGGATCAACATGAAAAGCAGCCTAGCCCTCATGCTAGCTCTGGCTCTAATGAAGCTTGCATATCCGCGTAGAGAAGGATGGACGCAAAACTCTGACAATTACGGCTGCCTTGCTGTTTTGTGGGTATGTTACCTGTATGCATTAAATTAACAAATACAGAATTTTCTAGGCTTTTCTGAGAAATAGATCCATGCCAATCACAGGACTGGTTTCTGAATTCACTGAGGGCAGGGCAGGACTCATGACAGTGCTTGGGAAACGCTGGGCATAAACGGGTACAAATCTTTAAGCCCGCCCTGGGTGTCGAGGGTGGGAATGCACAAAGATGAGGCGTATGACATCCGGCGGTTAGCTGTGGCACCAGGACTCGTTATGAACGCTTGGCGTGAGTGGAAACTTTGGGCAGCATCTTCAGGGACGTTTCACCTCTGAACCCAGTAAAACAGAGATCAGATGTATACAGGAGAACAGGGGAACTCCTTGGTTTTACGTCACCATAAAGCATACCAGATGTCGTTAACCATCTGTGTATCCGTTTATCCAACTTAATTGTCTTACTGCTGACTGCATAGTTGCATTCATTTTTAAAGGATGAGGAAAATATTTCAAACAAACGATCAAAAGAGTATTTTACTCTTTTCACATTCAGGGTATGGAGTCTATGAAATGTTTATTCAGGAAATGAAATATTAGGGCCTGACAGATATCTCTAACGTCACCAATAAGCAGGTTATCTGGAGATTTCCAGTACAAACAATCCTGTGCTTTGATGAATACGTGAGTAAGGCCATTATAGGAGTTTGAAAGCAAGATTAAATTGGTGTTGAAGTTTCAGCAATTATAATAAAGTCTGAAAATTAAGAAACTATTAAAATGGGTGCTGGCAGAGAAATTTTCATCTTTTTTCATCATTGTGTTTCTTAACCAAAGAACAACAGAGCATTTAGCTTTACAGTGTAAATAGTAATATCTTGGTTGAGCAGGGGGCTGGGGGTACGAGAAACAGATTGATGCACGACAGCCTAGATTGTAGGGAATTTTGCAAGAAGATGAGGGAAATATTGCAGTCCTGCATGGAGCTTGGTGGTTGTAGCTTTGTGTTTGTCATCGTTTTTGTGTATGAAGTTTGTCTGGGATTTTGACACTTTATTTTCACTCAGCATTGCCATCAAAGTGATGGAGACCCTGTCTGTTACCTTAAGTGGTTCCAAGCTCTGAGACCTTAGGTTGTAATTACATTGCTTCAAACGTCAGGATCTTCAAAAGCATATCACTGCTGGTGATATAAACCTAAGCAGCTTAGGTGATATAAACCCAAGTAGCTTAATAGCTTCATGATGCCGTATAATGTATTGGGAATCTCCCGCACAGAGAATCTGATAGGGGAGATCTGAGTCATGGTGACAGCTTTAACAAACAGGAAGACAGTGAAGTAAAGTGAGTATGTGATGAGCTCAGAATAGGTGAGCTGATGATCTGCTATTTATAGATGCACTGAGAGCCTCAGAGACAGGAACTCCAGGCAGGGACACTGCTTGGTGCTGTATGGAAATGATTCCTCTTCAGAGCTGCAAGAGAAACAGAGTTTGTAGCTGGCATAGTCTCAGAGTGCCCTGATTGTATAAACACGTGGACGTGCCACAAAAGCAGCTTTTGATGAGAGCCTGCAGTATAGCACATTTTAGCAATACAGACTCTGCTGAATTTTATCTGTCTGTTCACTTGTGAGCATGTTTTGTTTTAACAGAGAAAGAATGAAATGATGCTGTGCATCTTTTCAACTGTCTGAGCCTTTACACCAACAGCCGTTTCCTCTCATTATTACAGGGTATAATTGCGGAATTAATTTGGCCCAGTTTATTTACTGGAAGATTCTCTCTCTTGCCAAGCAATTCTGAAAGTGGAGTTACAGGACTTAAGTAGAGTTAACATTCTCTTCGTGTGGGACGTTAGTGATTACAGAATCCAGTTGCATCTAACTAATCACCATCAGCCTGAACTGAAACCAAGGAGACCGTTTGTTTCAGGTGGATAGAAGGGCAGCATGTTTCAGCAGCGGGTGGGGGCTGCTGTGCAGGTGCTGGCCCCTCCAGCTGGGCTGCGTCGGTGCTGGAGCATCGATAGTGCTGGGGAATGTCCCCACGCGCGGGAATGCTGTCGCCTATGCCTCCCGTTGTCAGATGTCCCTAGTGTGGCTTTGGCTGGTGTCAGCACTTTCCCAGACAGTTCCTTTCCTGGGCAGGGCTTCAGAGTTAGCTTGGGCCATAGCGGTGTGTCGCTTGGACATGCAACTCTGCTTTGGGGAGCAGAGGACTTCGTGGCTACAGGTGACAGCCATCCTGTGCTAGCTGGCCCCAGTGCCTGGGAGTGGTCCCAGCACATCCGTTCGGTTCAGTCAGAGGCATACATGCGTTTTTCTTGATAGATGAAAAAATCCAATTAAAAGAAGCTATAAACAGACATTATAATCCTGCAAGCATGTTGAAAGTCTTGTCATGAAATATTTTCTCATAAAACATTTTCTCCTAAGATATTTTCTGTCTGTCAGAAGAAAAAAAAAACACATTTCTGTCCCTAAAGTCAATGAATCTAGCTCTGCCTCCCTTTAGAGCTGTGTGCCCATCAAAGTCCAGGATCAATGTCACGCTTGTTTCATGGGTGCTGAATTGAGTACTTAGGGCCCAGCTCTGAAAGTCTGCCTGTTCTTAAATCCTGATGAGTTCAATGAGCACTGAAGGAGCTCATCACCTCAGAGGATCAGGCAGGTATTGAAAGCAGTGAAGCTGTGCTGAAGTCCACGTCACATGCTTAGAAAGGTCAGTTACATATTTACAAAAGCCCATCAGAGTTGAATTGTGCCCTGATTGAGATTACACTGGAAGCCAGACATGTGACTGTGTTGATGTTTGCATTATTTCCTGAGAAGGTAAAATTCAGGCATTTATTTTTCATGTTTTCGCACAACACAAAGCTAGCAGGCTGATTTGTATTCAGCTGCTGCATATTGAGGCTGGTCATCAGTCTTGTAAATGGTAGATAGGAGGAACAGCTATAGCAGAAAAATATTCCCTCTGTTTTAGCATAGATTCTAACCGTAGTCCTCCAACTCCCGATAACCAAAGCGAGAGTTATGGGTCTAGCATTCTCTGCCCCACACTTCTAGTTATTTATTCCATGATGTGCAGGAAGGAAGGAGACGTGTGCAATCTCCATTCTTGTTAACAGGAATTGTGCACCTAATTCTCTGTGCATTGTACTGAAAATGAACTAGTGAGATGTGTTCTGCATCAGCAAAAAGGCTCCCTTATTCAGCTGGAATGAGAACATGCGCGCCATAACTTAGGAGTAAAGAAAATCGCTGTAAATGGTTTCTTTAAACAGAGTCTGTTGGGTTTTTCCCTAAATTTCTGCTGAGAGTGAAGATTCTGCAGTATTTTTTTCTCCTTTTTCATACCCAATTGCTAACCTTTCAGTTGCATGCATTTCTGCTGCTTCTAGCACTTTTCATTCTGATGGCAGTTTTTCATCTCCTCACTAGCTTATGGCTAAACCAGTCCTAACAGGAATTTTAGATATTTACTCGCCAAAATAATTATTTGCTCCCACTCTCTCTCGTCGTCAGGGGAAGGGTTTCCTTCTGTCTTGCCTTGATAGATCCATCCTTCCAATTCCCCTACTTCATACAAACGTCTTCTCTGCAGGTATAAACATCAGGTAACAACACCTTTGTGAGACATTTTCAAGTTATTCTTAGCTCATATGTTGCCTAAATCACGACTGAAATTTTCCTGGTTGGCTACTCGATTAATAAAAATGCCCTTGTGTACACCTGCGTGATTACGGTAATATGTATAGTTCTGTGACTTAATCTGTCTGAAAACTTTGCAAAATGCTTCAAAGAAGTGCCGTGAAATGCTGTTAATCACATTGGAGAGACTCAAAATGAGTGTGAGGGATATGGACTAAGCTCTTCTCACAGTGTTACTCAGCAAGTCGCTGAGAGGGACAGGAAAACAAGCTGTTTCAAAACGCTTGTTGCCTGCTTCAGGCCTGAGCTTGAAGAGTTGCGAGGAGCAACTGGGTGTCATTTATTGCACTAATCTTCTGTCCTTCTGGACTCAGGTGAGAATGCTGACCTGGGTGAAGGGCGGAGATCTGTTCCCTGTAAGGGACTGACAGTGGTGGAAAATCTGCGGCAGGAAAGAGTAAAGACACATGTATACGTAAGTGCTGTTAAGAGGAGACACGTCTGGCGGTGTAAGGAGCCGTGACTGGTGGGTGCAAACACGCTGAGGGGCTGCAGGAGCTGGAGGACAACCGGTGTCCAGGGAGCCCAGAAGGCATCCGCCAAAGTGAAAGCAGAGGCTGACTGATGGTATGGGATCTGAAGGGCTTGGAAGTGTCCGGAGATGTTTGATGCTCTGCTTGAATCTGTGTATATGCTTGGGCTATCGATGAGTAAATGCCCTGTGATTCTTTTAGACGTTCCTCTGAGAGCCCTGTGCATAGCGTGCTTGTTCAGTCATTATTCCTGGAGGGTTAAACTATAGACTGAAGTACCCTTAAGTGCGGAGCTCAAGTGAGGGTGGCTTCTGAGAACCCAGCAGCCTTACAGCGGCTGGAATGCAGGATCGCTTTCCCCAGCGGTAAGGCTGAGCCCGTGCGCAGAAGCTGTGGTGGGTGCTGCAGAGAGCCATTCACAACAGCACCGGTTTTCTGTCGGTCCTGATCCCTCCTGTATTGATCGGAGGGGGCCGGAGGATGGTAACCGGTGTAAAATGAGAAGTTGTCTTTAAATGCTAAATAAAGAAGCCACTTGGAGTGTCACCACTGCTTGGATTTTCTGCTTGCTGGGAACGGCATCTCAGCCCTCCTGGGCCGTAGAGCTGCTGCAGGAATGAGCGGTTATATGATGTCCGGTTGCCGGTTGCACTGCTTTGACAATTCGTATGTTTCTCCTGTGTATGAGCACATGCAGGTAGAATACACACTGCAGTTCGTGGCTTCTAAATTCTACCAAAATCACTTTGCCTGATTTTTGGTGTTGGTTCGGTGGTTCTGGTGGTAGGCAGAGGGACACGGATCTTCCCGGGCAGGTATGAGAAGTGACCATATGAAGTCAGGAGGAGCTCCCAAGAGCAGAGGCCTCCTTTGGCCATTTCCAGCTGGTGAACATGGTGGACGACTTCGCAGCTGTATGTTGTGCCTGGTACAGAAGAGTGTGGACAGGCCTATTGAAATCTTCCTTTCATGTTTTGACCTCTCTGGTTGTTTTTCTAGACAGAGGTTGACTTCAGACAGTTTAGGTGAGCGATGCTGATCCGCACCGCCTAACCCCCAGCGGCTCAGCCCACCCAGGGCCATCCCTCCCGCCGAGCCGGCACGTTCCCGGCCGGTTGCCGGTGCCCCGCAGCATGCAGCAGGGATGCCCCAGGGCCAGCAGCTCCGAGCTGCCGGCACGGCTGCCCCGAGCCCTGCACGAAGGCAGGTGGCTGTGGTCCCGCGAGTCTCAGGCGGCTCCGTGACTTCTCACCTCCACCTGGGGAAGGACAAGCTGCCTTGTTCCTGGGGGATGAGTGCCAGACAGGGCTTGTTGTGAGTGTGGTGAAGGCACATTATCAGCAGCCTTGGGTCTCCCATGAAACGCCAAAATGACCTTGAGTAAAACCATGGATGGGACACAAAGACAGCTCTTCCCTACAGCTCTGTCTGCAACTCCTGCAGGCATCAATTAAACACCACGTACACCTCTGCTTCCTGGTGCAGGAGGCCAGGAAGCCAACAGCGGTTGGGGTTATGCCTTAAATTAGACCTGTCAGACATCAGTGCGATCTCAATACAGATGGATCTATAAAAGCTGGCTCTCAGGTTGTATTCAGTTCAAAGGATGGCTTTCCTTTTCCGTCAGGGGTTTTCAGTGCAGGTTTACACTCCCAGCCTGAAGAAGTACTGATTGTGTGACTGTATTCACCAGTACATCCATGTAGATCGACCAGTTTTCTCCCTTTATTTTTGGCTGCCTTATCGTTTTTGTTTGTTGTTTTTGACTTCGGTCTGGCAGCTCTGTACTGTAAAGGAAGTACATTTGTTGAAGTACTTATACAATTGCAGTCTTTTCACTGCGTTGGCTTTCCCTTGTGCAGGATGTTTGTTGCTGCTGGGATGATTCTACGGCTACTGTTCATTACTAATTATTAAACATCCAATCCAAATAAAGTAGTTTCTTCTTTGCAACCCTGGGCATAAATTTTAGAATATTAGATTTATTTTTTCAAACTATTGTAGAGCTGTACATTTTGTGTTGCCCCTGGGTTTTCATACTGCAGGCTTGGTCGGTCAACCATGCAAAATCTGGTGAAACAAACCTCAGAGACCAGGTCTGAAATGTGTCTTTTACTGTCCAGAGTTCTCTTCTGCTCAAAGTGGTGTCCCAAACTCAGCATACAAGGCGTCATAATGATTAATTACTCTAAACCAGGTAATGAAAAAAGTAGGATGGATGGTCTCCATGTAAGCATACCATTTAAAAGCATTACATTTATTTTCTTGTGGTGCAAACTGTCAGTAATCAAATTTCCATTACCCAGTGATGGGTGTGAACAGACAAGAAAAATACTGAGTCAACAGAATACCAATTAGAGATCTGCAAGTATCCTGCTTTAAATATGGCAGAGGTAAGGAGATACTTTCCCAGGAGGCTGGTCTTCTAATGAGTAAGCATGACTCTAAGTCCTTTGTTTTTTTTTTTTTCCTCCTCCTGAGAAACACCCTCTGCTTCAGGGTGTGCCAGCAGATAAACCAAAGGCCAGGTATCTGGTCAGAGCCTGTAGCAAGGATTTGACGTGGACAGAAGTAGTGAACCACACTTTTCTCAAGTGTCCTCTGAAGATCGAAGGAAAAGTGTTTTGCTTTGTAAACTGGTCTGGTTGATCTTGCTCTAGAATTGCTCTAGAAATCACGGAAAAGCTTAGAAGTATGATAAGTGATTCTTAGTGCTGGATTTGTGGTATGTTTCTGTTTCCTCCATTTCCCTGTTTTGGATGCAGTGTGCAGTTACAGGTGGTTATTGGTGCCGGGCGAAACCTTAACCACTCGTTGTGGAAACATGAGAAGCAGCAGCCGTCCTAGCTGCTGGGAGGAGGCAGCTTCATGTTCACCTGATCCAGAAGACCAGGTAATCAGAGGGTGGAGTACTTCTGATGTTGTTACAGGCGTTATGCCTTTTTCAGTCAGGTAACTTTTCTGGTTTTCGTCTCAAAACTGTATGTCTTAGCTCCGTCACACGAGTTGTGAGATTTAGTTAATATTAATAAAGCGCATTATGGAAAGTTGGCCATAGACAAGAGATTCTTTAAAAGGTGGAATCATAATAATGATCAGAGTGTCTGTGTTGCTTGGATACTGAGAGCTGTCCTGCTCTGCTCCTCAGTATTTGCCTTTCATTACAGTTATTCCCCCCCCACTGTGGAAAAGGAGTTTTAAAAGAGATAAATGAATCCATTGACAGTCATGACTACAAAGAAAATTATTTTTTCTGAGCTTTATTTTTTTTTGCAATTTGGTCTTGGGTCTGCCAGCTGAAGGCGACACGGAGATTTGTTAGCAATAGCCCACCGCAGGAGTCAAAACTGGCAGACAATAGTCCCGGCTGGTGTAGAGCACGTTCCTTGTTTGCTTGTTTGTTTTGGGAGCATCTTTCAAGCGATCCTCATTACTCATTTTTCCAGTCTGTCTACAGAATTTTTGGGACCAGTTCCCAACCAGACAACGCATCTGCCAATCCATCCATTTCCCAGCACAGACCTTCGCCATTAATCTGCAAACACGTGCTTCATCCATTTCAACAGCTGCACGTATTCCACAGCTTTTAGGTACAGCCTTGAAGTAAAGGTCTTGAAAGACCTGCAGCAGAAGTACGCAAGCTTAAAAATAATCATGAGTGGTGTATTCAGCTAATCAGGAGTTCCAATTGTCTAGGTATCAAATCAGTCGTATTTAGTAGGATGAAGCAGGTAGTCACCACTGGAGCCTGATTACGTTTTTTAAAAGTGCGGCCTGATTAGATTAAACTTTGTGCCATTTATGGCTGATTTTGAGTAAATGGGAAAAATCAGAGCTGGGATCCAGACACATAGGCTGGTCCAGATTTTGAGAATGAAAAATTCAGGACTCGAAACCAGACCTAGATCCAAGTGTTACACTGAGGCCCCTGCCTGCACAGTGTTCTGATTCAAAATCCTGCAAGTAAAGGCTCTGTGGTGTTCCTGTGTAGGAAACTGCTATTTGGTACCACACTTTATGTAGAAATAAATGACTTAATTCTGAAGGACTCACGAAGTCATGTGTCCTCGATACTGAGTTCACTTGAAACAAAGATAAAGTGCTGAAACACTGCGTGGTTTAGATGTACACAGAAATATGCATAAGAAGATATATCATCAGTTCCTATAGCTTGCAATCCAGCATCTTTGCAGGTTAGCACATGTGTTCTGTTTAAGCCTTTTGATTAATTACATAGTACCAAAAACATACATATTTATAGCTTGCAGAATTAGATAAATTCTCCAGATGTGGCTTCCTTTTAGTTAAGTAGAGATGAATGGAGATCAAAGCCTTTGATCTTTAGCCTGACTAAAACTCACTGCTGACACAAGCCTCTGGAAAATTCTGCAGCAAGGGGAACTGACCACTCTGAACTTTGATACAGAAGCAGCTAAAACAAAACCTGTGGGAAAAAAACTTCATGGAGAATATGTCTATACACACCATTGAGTCTCTGCTAGTGAAAGTGGCAGGCAGTAGTCAATGAACCCTTTACTCTTAAACAACGTATTTAAATAGATTGATTTTATGTTCCAGCCCAGAAATGATTTAAGACTTTTCAGTGCATGCATATCCTCTGTGATACACAGAACTGGCAGAAAGTGTCATCATGAGCTAGTTTATAGCCTCAATTAAGGCTATTTCCATTGCTCCAGATGTGTAAAGCAGACTTATAGCTGAGTTCCTGGTATAGTGAAATCCCTGGTGTGTCCTAGGATCAGCACTGCCAGCTCAGTGATATCTTCTTCATGACCCTCGGAAAAAATGATGAATAGCCAGGGAACTGCAAATTCAGACTGAACTCTGGCAACATGAACACTTTATAGAAGTCTTAGCCGGTTAGAGAGAGAGCACAGTCTTGGAACTCTTATCTTGTAGCACAGGCTATTCTGGCAGTCACAGCTGCAAAGCAATGCAAACTGCTATATGACACTTCTGCCTATCTCTGCAGCTTCAGAAGCCACACAGCATGGCCATAAAACCACCCGGCTGTTTGGGTGGTGTTGCCACCAAGAGAACTCTGACTCCCGTGGCCATGGACTGTTTCATGACCTGTTTTGTACAAATGGTGCTGGTACTATCAAAAGAAAAAAAAAAAAAAGAAGAATATCTTTAGATTCAACATCAGAAGAAAAAACACAGTCAAGGGCACCATGGAGCAGATGACCCACAGCGACCTGGGCAAGGGCCTAAAAGCTATAGAAAAAAGGGTTATTAGTAATGAAGAAACAAGGAGAATGGGCTGCTCATCCATCAGATAACATAGGCACCTGCCAGCTCACACAGGAAAGGACAGGGAGTAAGCACGAGGTGTGGGGAGGTCTCGTGTATGGTCAGCACCGCGACCGAGGGGATGCCTCATGTGGTTGCGACATGCAGAGCAAGGGCAGGTTGTCGGGGAGGTAGGACTCTGAGGTCTGTAAGGAAGCAGAGAGGAAGGCTTGCTGCGTGTCTGTGGGTGGTGCTAACAGGAGAGGAGTTGGAGTCACCACGGGGGAGTCCGCTACAGACTCGGGAAGGTTTGTGCTTTTAGTTGGTGGTTACAGGAATCATCCAAAGACCAAAGAAACAGGAGATTTAGGCTGTTAAAAAGATGCCACCAACTTTCTTGGAGCCTTCTCTGAAACTTTTAGACAATTTTTGGATATGAGAGATGAACAAAAGAAATAGAGGCAAGGCTCCTAGTCATATTATGCTAGTGAGAAGAAAGTAGCTGAAAGTACGATGGTGGAAGACAGCTTGGTGACGCTGCAGATGAAACAACAGCATTCACGGTTCTTAGAAAGGGAAGCTGGCCTTCAAAATGCCTGAGTTCAGTAAATTCAGAGAACTGACAGGTTTTCATGGAAGAGAAAAACCAGAAATGCAAACTATCCCAATGCAGAGAAAATACAGGAAATGCAGCTGATTTACTAAATCAAATTCTTTATTGACATCAGAGGAAAGAACTATAGAAACTGGATAATATGTAACATTACTGAAGTTGATCATAAAGTAGCTCAAATATACAACGGAAAAGTATAAATGGAAAAGATATAAAATCAAATGTAGCTAGCAAGAGACATCAGGCATAACGAGAAATGATTTCTAAACCCATTAATAACAGGAGGAGGAGCAAGTTAAAGATTTGTCCATTACTTCGTAGAGAGGAAAAGCTCCTGATCAATGAAAACGAGAAGAGTTAATGTCTTTTTCCTCCAGTCTTCAATAAAAAGTAAACAGTGAATAAGCATCTACCACAATACTAACCAAAAAAAAAAAAAAAAAATCAGCCTAGATTAGGGGAAAAACAGGTTAAAGAGTACTTAGATAAGTTAGAGGTTTTTTAATTGGCTGAGGTTGACTTAATCCTACACTACTGGAAGAACTGGCTTTAGTAATCTTAGAACTATTAATGGTGTCTCTGAATTCATGGAAGGGCTGGGGTGATACCAGAAGATTGATGTATTGCTTATCTTTAAAAGGTAGGAGAGGTGAGAGGAAAAGGAGCAGGAGAATTGTACAACAGTCAGCTTACCCTCAAAATCCAGAAAAATGCTGGAACAAATAATCACAAACCTGGAAAATAAGAAGATGAGCAGCAGCCAATACAGATTTGTGAAGAACAAATCATGTCAAAGTACTCTAATTTCATTTTAAAGACTAAGAGACCATGTGGATAGAAGAAAAACATTAGATGTCAAATATATTGACTTCTGTCAGGCTTTTGACACTGGTGATATTTTGTTTTTTTGTCACCTTGCAGCATTTCCCTTTCTTTTATAATTCCTTTAAAAGATAATCTAGAGGAAAATTAAAATCGAATATTACCCAATTTAAAGCATCCTTTAAGGTTAACTATCCCATGTAATGTGTAAAACCCAAGGCAAACACCAGAATTTGTGAAGGGTGCCAGGGCAAGCTTTTTCATACCTCTCAAGAGCTAATCTGGGGGGCTAGATCACCCCTTAGGTGACGAGGTGTTTGTGTCTTTGCTGTCACTGAGGACAAGGAAAGGGGCAAGTCACGAGACGTCTTTGTGCCACAGACTCCCCAGGGAGGAGCAGTGTTTGATCCTCCGGGCACTAGCTGAAACCCACGGGCACATCCTGGAAACGACGAGTAGTCTTCACTGCTGCCCGTGCTGCCTGGGGACTTCTGAGGCTGACTTCTGCGGTGGCACAGGTGTGCAGCCCACACCAAGAGGGGTGCTCCAGTTTTCCAATGGTGCTAAGGTTTCGTTTTTCCCTTCCAGCTCAGCCTTGTATCCTCTACAAGGATATCTACGATCAAAGAGACATGTACAACCAAAGCTCTCTCCCCAGAGGTTTCTGCTGCTCCTCACCGTGGGGTCCGGTGGCCCCGTGGGCAGGTGGGCAGTGCCGAACCAGCACATCCCCCTGCCCGGACAGCCCTGCCCCGCGGCCTCTTCCCTGCCCGTGCCGCCTCCTGGGCGATAAGGCTCTGTTACAGGCAGCTGCTCGTGTTCCGTCCTTTCCCCTGACAGGCAGCAGAATGAAACAGATGCTTTGCATTTAATAAACTTTCCTGGAGAGCGTGGCACGATTGTTCCCACAGCAGCATGCTGAAAAGGCTGGCCACCCTCAGAGATCATCACCTTCCTCTGCAACAATTCATGTGTCTGAAAGAAAGGAGCGAAGGGAAAGAAATGGAGATGTTACATATGTAATAATATTTCACAGCCGTACAGTAATTTTCATCCCGATGTGTTCAGAAAAGGCAGCACCACCGAGATGCCGTGACCTCTGCGGCAGAGGACAGCAGCCGGCCGGCCCACAGCATGCTCCAAAGCAGATGGAGAAATTGTGTGCTTGGAGGAAGGGCATCCCAGGAACCTTTTATGTTCAGGTAGGCTCAGAAAATTTCCAGATGGAGGTCACCTCACGTAGCGATGGCGGGTCCGCTGTGGGCATGTCCACAGGACGGTTCCTCCCCTCGTAAGATAGGTGCCTCAGCTGTGCCACTGGCTGTCTCCCCGCTGGCACCCGTTGACCTTAACAGATAAAGTAAAGTAAGACAGATCCTGTTCTAAATGAATATCCAGGACTGCAGTTTCTCTCTGCTGGTGAGATGGTTGCCGAGGCTGTAAGGTGGCTGGCTTTGCTGAAGGTAAAACGTGTGTCAAAAGAAGCGGCTGGCCCAGTGATTCTTTCCTTGCTCAGCTTAGGGCAGGATGTTACAAATGACTTACTTTCTTCACAAGGCTCATTACGTGATGTTAATTGATGGGGATACTGCATTCAAGTTAAAGCCCTACATACAGATCCACATTGGTATCTTCTCTTTGTACTATGCTGCAAGCAGTTATCCAAATTTTGGCAATTTCCGTACTGGATTTTAAACCTATTCGGTTTGTAATATATGGCTCTTTTTAGAAAGGGTCAGGTTTATTGGTCTCAGTTATGAAGCATTATTCTGTTGCCAAAATAATGTAACTATAGTATGATATATTACTAACGTATGCTATTAACTATACTTGCACCTTGTACTTCTTCAAATATTTACAGTACAGCTTTCTTATGTCTAATTTCTTTGTTGAATGTACTGGAGTGGTAGTTTCAGTATAACACACAATTTAAACATTCACTGTAACTCAGCAAGGCTTGCCGAGCTAGTGGGGATTAACCTGCAGATTTCTACTGTGTTGGAAAAGCAGTGGAAAGAATTAAAGCAAAATGCAGCAGAAGGCTGAAATTTAAATTTAAAATTTCATTTTTATTTGCCTCTGTTGCTCCTTTAACAGGCCAAATGTAAGATATTTGGAACAAAATTTCATATATAATGTGTTACCTTTGTATTTGGGTGTGATGTAAGTGCAATTGTACTGAGGACAACTAGGGTGCTGGACTGCCGGGTTGCACACCTTTGCACTCGCCAGAAAACTGAAAAGTCCAACTTCCGCTTCACTACATATGCATGTCAGCGGTGTTGGAACACTCATCGTGGACAGTTTTTTCCTTAACAGCAAACTTCTGGTCATGCTTAATTATAGCAATCACATTTTATTCTGCTTTGTAATGATGTGATATCATAAAATTTCTCTACAGATAGTAGAGAAGTAGTTTCTGGTCAAAATATGAACATTATTTTACAGTGAAGAAAGATTCTTTGCCTTAATTCTAGATAGAATGAAAGCTGCAAAATTCCATCTCTCTCTGCCTCTTTGAGCAGTTTCTTGGTGCGAACAGTTTTATTCTGCTGGCGTATCACAGTTTGGTTTGTGATAAGCAACTTTTCCCCCTTCAAACCTTCCTTCGCATTGAAGTTCCTCAAGTTCCTGACTTAAGTTACCACTGCTCCACTGGACGCCGCCAGCTTGGGTACAGGCACACAACCGTATGCATGTACGTATGCACGCATGTATGTCTTTTGGAAATCTGTGGTTCTTGACTGCTCTGTTACAAACATACCTTTTGGAAACCCCTGGAAATTGCAGGTCTAAATGGCAAACAAGTGAGACTGTGGAGAATGAATGATCATCTGGTTTTTAAAATAGGGTTGATGCGATACTATGGGGGAGCAGAGATGGCCACAGTAGAAAAATCACACAATCACCTTTTGCAATTTAATCAGCAATTCGTATGCCTCTGCTTGGCTCTACCTGTCTGCAGCTGGTGAGCACGCAGCTGAGTCATCAGATGGACCATTAGCTTTATCTGTAATGAAAAAAGTTTACAGTCTGAAAAAGCCCTAAACCCATATGGTTCAGCATCTGACTTGTTTCAAGTCACTTAAGTCACGAGTTGCAAAACCCTCCCTTTCACATACGCTTCGAGCTGGGGTATGGATTTCGGCAGGAAAAAGTCTTCTGTCTGCCTTTGAAGGATGGCTCCACCTTTGATGTAACCACAAGCATCGAGGTGGCCTCATCTTGCGACAGTGGTGTGGCTGCTTCCTTCACAGGTACCTTCACTGTTGGGCAGTATTTACAGCTCATACAGAAAATGAGAAGCAGAGTCTTACAACGTACTGCTAATCCTGACCGGGCTGGATTTATTATAATCCGAAGCACGGTATGCGTACTGTCATATATACCTCGCTGTTAAGGAAAGTGACACTTTTCGCTGTAGTGGACTCAAGTGTCAGGTGAGAGCACTACTGGGCATTATTGCCCCTGAGCAGCCTCACCTGAGGCATCATCCACCCCCTCCGCCCAGTGCCCCGGGGCTGAGGGGCTGCTCTCCAGCCCCACTGAGCCAGGCTCCCAGCCGTGGGCTGCCCTGGTGGGCCTGCTGGACGGCATCTAGCCTGGGTTGCTCTCACTGGATCTGTCCCTGGCCGGTGGGTTGGCTTCGTGGCTTGTCCTCGGCGTGCCTCGTCCCTGGGAGCTTGCCTGATGCCGGGGGCTCTTGGCTGAACCCGGCCGGGACGCGGGGAGCTGCTCTGCTCACCTTGCCCAGGTGCCAGGGGCCTCGCTGTGTCTGTTACTGGGCTTGGCTCCTCTCTGCCCATCCATGTAAAGACTCTTAAATGTTAAATCTGTTTGTTCCAAATTAACTGTGATGACTCATTGCAGGGCTTGAAGAATTCAATAAAATGGGACTTTTTGCTAGGATGGGGGCTTGTGCTGAGGAGATGGAGTGGTTCAGGGCTGCCTTCTCACTGACAAATGAAATAGAGCCACTCCATCTACCCCCAAAAGTAGCTACTGGAAATGGGACTGGAGAGCAGTGTGGGGAGCAACATGCAGCTCTTAGGGGGTGGGAGGGCGATGGGGTGCAGGGTGTTCAGAGGAGCCACAGACTCCAGCTGATGATGCAGGAGCTCTGTACTCGAGGCAGTTATGAAGTCTCCAGGAAAAAAAGTTTAAAATAGCAAGTGCTATGAATGGCTAAAACATGGGGCTAGCATAATGCAAGAGATGCCATCTGACCTGTTGGCCCCAAAAATGAAACCCAGGGATGTTAGCGTTATAAGAAAATGAGCAATGTCTGCGAAGCAGTCTTTTAAGGTCTTACATTTTCTTAAAGAAGGCTCTAAGTGCTGGTCACTTTGCATGCAAATCTACCGTGACAGGTCTGGAAGGGCTGTCCAGGGATGTGTGGGCACAGGGACGGCCGTGTGGCCAGGCACACCCTGCCTTGGCCCGTTCCCCCTGCTCCGGAAAGCAGTGAATGCAAAGTGCAGAGCCGTGGGTGTGGAGCGAGCTGGGCCTCCTCTCCCTGCGTGCCTTGTTCAGCAGATCTCCAAGAAGCGCACAGAGGTTTCCTGGCCACTCAGGAGCTCGCAGGACGCGATCTCTTCCTGCGGCGGCCGCCCAGAGCTGTGCCATGGAGGGGAGAATGCCCACAGGGAGGCAGAAACGATTGGAGTCAAATTTCAGTTTGGATGAAGTGCTGAATCTAAGTAACGCAGGGTTTATTGCAAATTGAAATTTGAATCTAAATATCAACAGCCACTGCCATCCACTGTTTTAATTTGTATTTTCAGCCCTTTCTTCCTCCCTTGCTCCCCTAAGAAGCAGAGGAACACACTGTAAGCTCCTGCAGAGTCTGCACCGTGTTCTCATGGTTGCGCAGTCCTGCGCTCCCTGGTCTTTCCTCATCAGGTATAAATTTGGTATTTTGTCTGGGGTTAACCACTAGATGCAAGTCAGTTTTCTGCATCGTAGCATGGCCACTGAGCTTTGTTTGTCTGAGGTGGGGGAAAAACCCTCCTTCTGGTTATTAAATTGTCTATCCTAAGTTGAAGAGCACGTTGCAGCTGAAAAAAAAACACTAAATGTGGAGCTGCTAATACAAAGCTGTAGCAGCAATTTGGTTTGCTATCACACGGTAAATAAGAGTTACCTGCTATTCTTTGATCAACCTTTTCTTTCTGTTATAAACTGAATGTGTTGACAAATTATGTCGCCAGAAAGAAATTCAAGTCTTTGATGAAGTAAAAGGAAACAAGCACATGCTGGAAGCTTGAAAATGCACTTCAGGAGGCTGGGGTAGGGTTTTGCCTGTCTGGAGCCTTACTGATGGTGCCTGAGAAACAGCTGGGTCGGCAGCACAGGAATGTGGGGCCAGTGTCCTGCAGCTGGCAGGGAGAGCAGTGGGGTTGTAGCCAGATGCTGCTGGTTCTGCCTTAGGATTTGGCGGTTTCTGTAAATAGGTAGAAATGGATGCTTCTTTAGAGGAGAGGCACTCGAGCAGAACTGCAGTGGTGCAGTATTGCACTGTGGTAAGCGAGTGGTTAGGGGTGAGGTTTGGATCCATGGCTTTGCATTGAGAACTGTGTGAAACATTAATAGAATACTAACAATGGTGCTTGAAGGGTTTGGTGGTGATTAGGCGTAAGTCTTGGGAAAATTCTAGGTTTCTGTGAACTGGTCCCCAGGATGTTGGATAAAACAAAAACCAACAGGTTTCCATGTCTGCTTCTTGAAAAACATGACAGCAGTGCCAAGGGAAACGAGGTACCACAAACAAGGGTGAAGAGGAAGGTTGGGAGGTGCCGATTTGGACCTGAGCTTCCCAAAGCCTGGAGGCTTTTAGATCCCAACACTTTGCTTGCTCCATTAGCCCGAGGCTGCCCCTTGCATCCTAGTTGCCCTGAGTTCTTCCCCAGCGTGGGAAAGACTGAAACTGGGTCTGTGCTGAGGTCGCTTGAGTTCTGATGTGACTAAATACCTCTGCAGTCAAGGTCTCTAAAAGCTGCTTCTTTCCTAACCATAGGCATGCGCTTGGGATTGGCTTTGGTGAAGTGTGTACGGTCTCAAACCGTACCCAGCTGCACTCCAGCTGGCTCTGTTCTCCTGTGTCCAGCAGTGGTCAGCTCCAGGCTCTGCAGAAGAGGATGCAAGAGATGTGGTGGCAGGGACACATGCAAAAGCCTCTTCCCCTTGATTTTTCCCCAGATATTATTCTAATACTTAGGGACTTGTCTAAATCTTAATTGTTGCCCAGCTGGTGGCTCTGGATATACTTACTCACATAGGACTCTGGTCTCTCCTTGGCTGTGGCTGATTTATGAGCATCAGTGACCTCTTCTAGCAAATCTAACAGCACTTTTCATCAGTTTTGAGTTTGCCACTTCACCTTAATGAGCATTAATTGACCATTAATTAATCAATATTACATTGAAATTATCCTTTATATAGTAATACACTCAAATTAATAAGAATTAAGCCCAGAGGAATGACATAAAAATCTTTAACGTGTTCTTCCAGTGGGTCAGCACATGAAGCCTGAGGAAAACGCAGCGTAGTTAAATCACTGTGCAGTAGTTCTGGATGGCAAAAGAGGGTGGAAGAAACTGTGTTATGACACTAGGACTACTCGTTTTGAGGAAAATTGAGAGATCCTGCTCTGTATGTGAAAACACTCTGGAAATCATCCTTTGTTATTTGTGTCTATAGTTGCTAGATGTCATTTGCAAGGCATGCTCTGTGTTTAAGATGCAAAAGTCAGGCTTGTGCTTGAAGATTGTCCATGAGAGTGACAACACAACAAAAGCCATGTGTGCACAAAATGGGCCTGTATTGCCTAAATGTTCCTTTTTTGTTGTCATGATCAGTGACACTCCACAGTGAGTGGAAAAAAGCAGAGTGTTCCCGGAAAGGCTGAGGATGTGGCCAAGCAAGGAGACTTGGAGTATGTGCCAGAGTGGAAATTGCTATGGTTCTAGATAAAATATCAGGTGCAAAATGTTACAGCTGAGGAACCCGAGAGCTGGTGTGTATTGTCTGGAGAGGCTGAGACACTTTGGAAGATGCTGTTAGGACTTTTGTAATGTCCAACTAGCTTTTAAAAATCTGTTTCTAATAATCTAAATTACATTTTTAAGTACAAACTATGTAGTTGATACTAGTATTTATTTCTCTTGCCTGTAAATAACTCAACTACAGAAGACAAATCAAATCATTTCAAAGTTTACCTAAGTGGGACACTCAAATGCCCCATTTTGTAACATGTAAGCGAGGCTCACAGGTTTGTTGTGAGCATGTTCTTACAAAGCTTATTGCTGGAGCATGTGGTTTCATCATGTTCTAATGCGTTAAATGCAGATTTGTCCTAGTTGTGTGTGCGTGTGTATATTTATATAAACTGAGGATGATAATTAAATTGATCCTTTTTCATCGGAAGTTGAGTATTGGCAATTAAAATTTAGAGGTTTCCCTGGTGTTTAGGTGCGTTATTGCATATACTGTTTCTGTCCTTTGAGGCACTTTTTCGCCAGTCTGAAGGCAGCTCTGCCCAGTGGTTTGAGTTTTCATTGCCTTCTACTGAAAATAGAAATGGCAATTTGGAAATTTGGCTATTGAAAAATTTGAAATGAGAAATGGGAGCCGGACAGCATCTGCACCAGGACAGTGCTTCTGACCAACCTTGTCTGTGCACGAAGTGGTAGGAATGTGTCTGGAGGATTTCTATTGAAGTGACACTGATTTTCCCCGTGTGTTGCGACTGCTCCCACCCAGGCTGTGGTGCTGGTGGGTGTCAGGCAAATCAAGCAGCACAGGCTGTATTGTGCCAAAATTTAAAAAAATATAATAATAATAAAGTAAACTCTTGTCTAAGTTCTTTGGTTACCTAAACTGATGAAGTCTGGAATAATTTACCTGAAGTCAGCGAAGCTGTTGGAATGACGCTAGAATAGGCAAGAGCACGCTGATCCTTTCCCCAGTACGTTCTGTCCTCCCAGTCTGGGAGTATTCTGTTCTCCAGCTCCATTGACTGACACGTGCAGAAGACCTTGCTGGACAGTCAGGCAGACTCTGCAGTTAAAGGCAGAGATTTACAGTTCATCTTAAATCTCTCACCCATATGGCTCAATGAATACATTTGGTCACAGCTTTGGTAGAGCTGCTGCAGCTGTAGGGGGCTCAGTGTGTTCAGTCAATTTTTCACCTGCACAAGTCCTCAGCAAAAGATGTAGATCCATTTGCTGAAAACAGCTGAATCAGAATGAAACATCTCAGCAGGAACAAATATTGTTTGACAAGGTCAGGGGTGGCAAAATACTCTTCATGGTATTTTTTTTGCCTGAGGTGCCTCCCTTTTGCTGTCAACATAATATATCATCTGTCCGGCAGTAATAGCAGTGAGATGGGATTATTGACAGCTTCCCCACTTCTTTATTCCTTCCCTCTCATCACAGCCACCAGCACAGCATGGGAAAAGACAGTACATGAAGTTCCTTTGCTGTCTCTTTGCTAAATTAGCCTATGCAGGGATGGGGATTGCCCTGGAGGAGAAAGGGGATTAGCCATTAGATCCTTTTGATCCTGCAGGAGTCTTGAGACTCCTCCGGAGGCCTTTTTCACCTGTGGTAAGAGGTGTCCCTGGGCTTATTCCAAGGGTCTGGGAAAGGCAGCGAAGGAAAGCAAACCTGCTGCACCCCCAGGGAAATGTTAGGGGCTCAGGCCAGGGGCTGAAGACCACAGCACCGGCAGCAGGGGTCCAGCCAGGTGGAGCTCCCCGCTCCTCCCCACCTCTGCTGCTTCCCGTTCCGCTGGCCGAGGGCTCTGCTGGCAGGGACTTGCCGCTGCCCGCAGAAACGAGTGCTTTCACCTGAAGGGAGGCTCATTATTCCAGATGAGCTTTGCTGCACCACCTGTGCAGGGTAGGTCTTTCTCCTCCCCTCTCCTTGCGATTTGCACATTTGTTTTGTCTGCACCTGCTGGGTCTCGCAGGAGAGTCTCTGTATGGCCAAGGAGCGGGAGGTCCCAGCTGTGCAGGAGCTGAGCACCTGTGTGCTGTGGAAAAAGGGCAAGAGCATGGGGAGCCTGCAGCAGATGTCTTCTGAAGCCTCCGTACCACTCTGGTGATATGAAGGGGACTTGAAGTAGCCTGACTTCAGGGGAAAACCGCGAGTGGTAAAGTGGTGTGTGACCTCTCCAAACTGGCCTGATTTGAACTTCAAAGTGAGCTCAGAAGCCCTGCTGCTCGCTCGTCAGGCTACAACCTTCTCCCTGTGAAAGTGCAGTTCAACCTGTAAGCAGCTCGAAGGCTCTCGAGATCTCTGTCTGTAAAGAACAGATACTGCCTTCCCCCGTAAGCGTGCCTCAGTCTTGAGCAGAACGTCAGTGCTGTGAAAGAAGGTCTGGGAGGATTTTTTTGCAGCTTCCTGTAGTTATCTCGAGACTTCATCTCGAAAATGCAAAGGCTTGTACAGACTTTATATTCTATTAGTGTAACACTGAATGTCCTCGTTCTTCAAGTATTTATAGCAACCTACACAGCTCCTATAATAACTCTCTGTGGCTCAGCACCTCACAACAGAATGTATTGTTATCCCCATTTCACAGATGTGGAAATAGGGCACACAGATTCAGCGATTTCTGCAGGGTTTCCCATAACCCAGCGCAGCACCTTGGCTGTAAGGCCAGGGTGGAGCAGAGGCGCTTCCTGCAGCCCCATGAGGCTGTGGGATACCCCAGCTGCTAATGCAGAGCTCTTGCTCTGTGCCTCGGTTTCCCCATCCACAAATTGTGTATTGTAATAGGTTAACCATCACACTGAAGTGGCATAGAGCTGAATTATTTCCAGTAAAATTATTTCTTGTGCCCTGGACTCAATGCGCACATGAGTGCTATCGTGCGACTGCATGATCTGCAGAGCTCAGTATCATCAGAATCACTGCGTCTTATTTTTAAACTTAATCCTTTTTATCCTGGCTTGCCATTGGGGTGGCTTTCTTCTAGGGCACGATCCTCTCCCCAGTGCTCCCCGTTGAAGTTCCAGCACTTTGCCCGTGTGCCAGGAGTGCCATGTATTTGCTGGAGGCGCTGGATGATTTGGTTGCTCGATTTCGCTTGGTAACGTGGCGGTGATGTTACGCTGCCGCACGTGAATTAAGTTCTGTGTTATTAATCCCTACCAATGGAATAGGTGGACAGTTGGGCAAAGGACTGCGCAAAGCTTGGCTGTCGCCGGAGATCTTTTTCGTACCATCGGGAGCAGCAGCTCTTGGCTGACGGGAACAACGCGAGGTCGGCGTGCTGCGCTGGGCCGTGCTGTATCAGCAGCGCTCGGCCCCGGCTTCACCCCCTGGTGAGCAGCCGGAGCTCGGTAGGTGAGGAGAGCATGCCTCGTCCCGAGATTGGGTTGGAAGCTCTGGGAAAATGGGTTCCCCCGATAAAACCGAAGCCATGGCAATATGAAGGTGGTGTTTCGTAATGTTTTCATTAATCTTGCCCTAGGAAGGTCTGTTGCTTCCAGCCACAGTGTCTCGCCCGGCTTGGTAGCGAGCATACACGTAACGAACTGTTCCTGCTCCAGGAGAGCCTGCAGCCTAAAGCCATGCCTGCTTTACAGAATTTTGCTTCAGCATGTGTACATCAAAGGTCTGTAAAGCCTTCAGTGTAGATGTGCTGTGCAGATGTAATCTTAGAAAATTGGTAGGTATGAACGCAGGACACTTTAGGAAGGGTTATGTTTGGTGCAGTACAACAGTTCTTTGTAGCCAGGGCCTCAAAGTGCTGCGGTTCATGATGGTATTTAGTTGGATTAAGTTGTACCAATATAAACAAAGTAATAATGAGACAGTTACAGTAAATGGAGTAAGCAGCACTCGTTTGGTGCCAGCTGCAGAGACGATGGCGAGCACTGCAGGTGCGCTGGGTGTTGGAGGAACCCAGGGAGCGCGTCGGCAGCCCACTGCCGCCCTGCTGCTGGCAAACCGGTCCCAGAGCCCAGGAGGCCACCGCGAGTGCTTCTAACGTACAGGAGACAAAGGGTTTGGAGGAAAAGGTGAAGCAGCAGGGATAGAAGTAGAAATAAGCTCAGATTACATCTTTGCTGCGTTTTAATTGCATTGTTTAATTCCAGTTTCTAATGCTCTAAGACGAGACATCAAATAGAGTGTTAAAATTGCTCAAAACCAAGCTGCAAGTCTCAACATCAGAATGCCTATTACAGTTATCTGTGACCTTTTTAACACTAAAACCATCGTATTATTATTATTTTTACATCTTCAGATTATTATTAGGCTTCTGAACTCTGCTGCAGCTTGATTTATAGAAACTGCTTAGTCACTGGCACTGATGCTGCGCTGCGAGGGAGAGATGCTCCGTGGTGCTTTCACAGAGACTCCTGCCAAGCAGCAGCCGTCGCCCTTGACAGATCATTGGAGGCTGGCGAGCCTTCCTCAGCCCGCGATGCCTGTGTGACTTCTGGAACAGCTGCGAGCAAAACAAACCTGCTTCCCCGTGAAAGCTGTAGGTGAAAAAATTCAAAGCCCAGTTAATGAATCCCCTCAAATCAGTTGGCTCGCGTTTGTTTTATTCTTCACACCAAAAGCGATCTTACGGTTTGCTGTGTGCTTTGCCAGGAGCGCTGCCCTAGATTTTAGGGAGGTTGTGCTCCGGTGAAGTTGGGATTCAGGTTTTGGAAGAAGCAGCTTCAGTGACAGCAGCAATAAATGCTGTTCTGGGGCCGGGTGTTAGAGAAAGCTCCCACTTTATGCTGTGGCACAGCAGAGGTGTCCCAAGGTGTCCCTCGCCACCAGCCCTTGGAACGCTTTCTCTGCGATCCCCGCAGCTGGGAGCTGAAGAACTGGGGTTTTGGAACCAAAAATGGGTGAAGGGTTCTGCTGCTTAACCACGTGCTGGTTTCTGTGACCCGGCTCATCCGGGCACGTACCCGGAGCAGAAGCTACAGGACAGGCCCTTACACGAAGGGTATTTTTCCTGGTTTTACATACACCGGGGCACAGTAAATGCTAATAACTTACTACTGTCTGAACAAACCAATTACGAACCTGTTTCTTTTTGTTATTTGCTGAGTAATGGCTACACTAAGCTCTTTATGAAGCATGTACAAAGTCACAGACCTCAGCCCCAAGCCGCCTGTGCCCTGCATGGGTCAGGGCAATGTCTTCTCCACCTTCTCCTTGCTCAGACCTCGCTGCCAGTGCCGCGGGGCTGCTGCGGGCCTGCTGTTCCGCAAGGCTGCAGCCCGGACCCACACACTACAGGGAAAAGGAGAGGGGGAAAAAGAGACGCTGACCACGTTCATCCCGATCTCTTTTGCGGGTAGGTTCAAGACTCACTAATGAAGTGTGCCTGTTTGCAACATGCTGGTATCTCGGAGATTTAAGTGGGACAGTTCAAAGAACACCCATCGCTTATGTAGCTTAGCCTTTAATTTCATTCACACTGGAATAAGCTATTGGCAAATATTTTCAGGGTGCTACCAGAAGAAAAACAATGATTCCATTTGGCAGAGTCCTGTGGAAGAAAAGTGTCAAAGATATGAAGTCCTAAACTGCTGAAAAGAATTGAAAATAACGGATTGGTTCTTCTCTCCCGACTCAACGCCTTTATTCTTTCTGACATTATTTTTTATTGCCTTTGCTCCTATAGTGTGTTGTGGTGACTCACAGTGAAAGCTCTGTAATAATGTTTCATTGCTGGGAAGTCACCAGATAACCACTATTCATTGTCCAGTCTCGCACGGTTACAAATATTCAGAATATAGCCAGAAATGGGCTGTAATCGATAGAATAGGATAAAATGAGAGCTGGAAAGAACATTAAAAGGCATGTACTAAGGAATTACATGCCCAGAAAACAACATTCTATATACGTTCTGGAAATCGGGAATGGCGTAAGATAATCCAGTGCCATACATAGCTATTTCATGGGATAGCTGCTGCCACAGCAGCGTCCTTTTACCTTTTTCTTGTTCAAATAGTTGTACGTGCTCACAGTTGCAAGGTTGAATCAATATTTTCAGGTACTTTACAACTTAGCCGCAGACCATTCCTGGCACTGCTTGGTCTTTACAATAGCAGGGCTCAGTCCACGTGTGCTGTGGCGGATCTGACCCTCGCCTGGGGAGGGGATGCTGCGGGCAGGGGACCAGCAGCGTCAGAGCGGGTTGAAGGAGGAAGGTGCCACCTCCCTTTAGCCCTCTCTGTGCAGTTCTGAGCTCGGCAGCTTGGTCAGATGCCTGGGTACTGCTTGCCAGAGCAATGAGCCCGTTCCTGGGGGCTTTGCTTGGTTTCCTCTCTTAGCAGGGACAACTGTGGACCATGGACTAAGCAGAGACAGTAGGGCTTGGCTTAATAATAAACCTGTTGACTTAAGGCATCTGGGGGCATAAATTCAATAGACCTGCATTTGGCTGAGCATAGTGTTGGCCACGTCCCTTTTGCTAAAAGGAAATCTATTCTAAAGCAAACGGGGCCCAAAATGCAGCAAAACTGAGAATGTATAAATAACGAGCGCTGGCTGTACAACATCGTACAGTCCTGTCCCAGTCTGTATCCATTTCTTAACTATTGTCTGCCTTCAGCCCAATAGTTAAGTCATATTTATTTACTTGGCTCCACTGCATTAATGAAAAAGCCACTTAACAAAACAAATACAAGAAAGGACATTTGCAACCAATTATGGTATTGCTGATCAGTCAAATTGCGCTGGAAATTACATGTTGGAGTTCATTCTAGGCAGCTGATCAATTACCTGGTAGCTTGGCATTGGTGCGCGGTATCAACTTAATAAATCAATTTAATTTCAGCCGCTGTGCCAGAATATATACGTATATTCAATAAGACATCAATATTATATAGTGATGATTAAAACTAATTGGCCGAACGCTGTGCTCTCTTATCTGCCATGCAACCCTGCTGCAGCCCAGCGGCGTTCCGGCAGGCTCGAAGGCAGTGTGGAATTTGGCTAGCTATTCTTTAAATATACTCCTGGGCATAATTTAAAATCATGTTTTTAAAGCCTTTCTTTCTTGCAACCACAAGGGAAGTTAGCACTCCAGCATATAATTCAGGGTTGACCAAATTGCCAGCTAGCTATCTGCTTGTAGGGGGAAGACTTGCTGTGCGCTCCGGCTCCTGGCGAGGGCTGCAGAAAGTAGCCACTTTCTCTTCGGTGGCAGATGTACATCTTTGCTGTTTTATGCACAGCTTCCTCCTCATAATTAGTGCTGACATTTCAGCTATCATAATCCGGGTTTGTTGTAGAAGTGAAGGCTGAAAGCACCAGTTTCTGCTGAAAACAAAGTTTGCTTTAAGTGTAGGGACAGAGGGATGTTTCTAACTGTCTGAAAATTTTGTGAGGGGCTGGAGCAAAGGAACAAGAGCTGCTGGCAGTGCCGGTGGTCACTCGCCTCCACGCGCAGTATCAGCGGTTGCAGTGCTTTGTGCTCACGTTTCGCTCTTGTCCAGTGAGTTATCCCTGCCATGGCCTCGCGGCCCTTGTGTCTGTTCCAGTGCCATTGCAGTTCACTGGTGGTGCCCAGCTCTGCCCTGCCTGTCCGTCAGGGAACGTGCTGTTATCTGGAAGTGGGTATATTTTGGGAGCACGTACAGGCCCGCAGTGGGAGCTGAGCCGCAGCACTAGGTGCTTTACAAAAGCAGGACAAAAAGACAAGCCCTGCCCTGAGGGCCTTACGTTCCGCAGGCGCTCAGAGCCGTGGGGATGGGGATGCAGCATGCAAAACGAATGCAAGGTGAGGACCCTTCTGGGGTGGTGGAGGTATAGTTTTGTTTGGGTAATGCTTCCCTGAGAGCCGAGAGAGGGAGGAAGGAGAGGAGGAAGGAGAATATCAGTTCATCCATTGCCCAGCCATTGTCAAGGCTGCGCTTTGTAGTTTTTTTGGCAGAAGTGCATTATAAGGGTAGTTTTGAGTGAGGAGAAAGGAGTGGATGCTGAGATTTTGTCTGGATGGTTTTCCCAGGCTTACAGGAAAGCTCGGGAGAAAGCCAGTCTGTGCCGAGGGAAGATGCTGACAGCCGGATGCTGCAGGCTGGCAGGGCAGAGGTGACGGCTTGGCCACATGGTGGGTAGGGGATGGGCTCAGCAAGGCAAGAGGAGATGTGGAAAGGTGTTAGGAACAAAGACAAGGTAAGAAGCTTGTAAATTATGTAAATGGAGGAGCAGTATGACAGTGGAGTGAACTGGCTGCAGTAACGGATGTAAGAAAGGAGGGAGGCTTGGGGAATTTTTTTTTTTTTCCAAGAAAAAGATTTTGGAGATGCTAAAAAGAAAAAGAGCAAGCTTGAGACATGATGTTCAAAACAATCTAGTTCGAGTGTGATAGAGGAGACTGGGCCCGAGTGAGTGGGAAGCTGGTGGTGTCACCCGTGCGACGAGGAAGGGGGGAAGCAGGGGGGCTGTGGCCAGCATCTGCACCTGGCTGCAAATGGTGCTGAGCTCCTGGTAAAGGGAACAAGTGAGGATGGAAACAAAGGGGCAGGGGTCCTGGCACAACGTCACCTAAAGGCTCAAGCGTACAGGACTTTGTGGGCTAAATCCTGCCAGCTGGAGCTCGAAGCTTCCCTTCCCCTGCCTGGGAATCCGCAGCTTGTTCTGCGGGGAGAGCCTCGCTCCCCGCCGGAGACCGGCCAGGGGCACTAACTCCCCGAGTTGCCCGTGATCTCTGCCGGCTGGGGCGGCTGCGCCGTGCCCCCTTCACCTCGCCCGGTGCTGCTGCTCCTCCCCGAGAGAGACCCGAAGCCATGCTCGGCTCGGAGCGTGTTGCAATGGCGCAGCGGAGTAACGCAGCCTGCGGGCTTGCAGGGAGAGCTGGAAAGCAGGGATTGGAGCTGTTTTGTAGCTCTTTTGCAGTCTTTTTGAGATATTTGACTGTTTTTCCAATTTATTTTTTGACTTACGGATATTTACTTTTGTGTCATTACCGATTGTGGTAACTTAGCATCACAACATGTGGATGGTGCCCTGGCTTTTCAGTCAGCCTAATTCTTCATCATCTGACACCAGCTTCATACAAGTGAGGCTTCCCTTGATAGTTCCAGAACTTCCCAGCAGAAAAATACTATGAGAAAATTTTGTCTTGTGGTGGTTTATCCTTTCTAACATTGGCCATCACTCAAATCAAAAATGACAGTGGTCTGTGGAAAAAAAGTAATAATTAAAAAATAGATGCTTACTTGTATTTTTCCAAACCACCAAACCAGTTTACCCATTTCTGAGAAAAGACGCAATCAAGTAATGTTTTCCTTAATGTCAGAATGCAAAATAATGCCTAGATCAGTTTTTCAGAGAAGATTGTTACGTTTGTCCTGTCAAATACAGGCAATAATCAGCTGTTCCTTTCTCCCATCCCAGATATTTACATCTAGAAATGTTAAGTAGAATACTTGTTTGCCTTCATTTATTTGTTTGATTGGAGAAGATTTTATATCATTTTTTTTCATGGTAGAGTTCAAAGACAGGATATAGAAAAGCTGAATATGGATGAGGGATCTGGATCTGTGTATACAAGCGGTTAGACTTGGAGAGCATCGTATCCCAGCGTGGTGTAATGTGAAGAAGGTGTGAAATCCTGGATCCAGAGGAATCAGTAGCAATACTTCCTTTAGGTTTCATTTCCTTTACTAGATGTGAATAATAGAATAATCCAGATTCTTTCGAGAGCAAACACCGATTTCTACAAAACAGTCCTTTCTTTGTGGTTCCCTTCAAACTGAAAGCCATCATCGTGCTCTGTTATAACTCTCAACCACACCAGTAGCAACTGCATCTCTATCTGTAGAGAAACCTTTATCACAACTTCGGTACTGAGTCTGCATGTGCTTCCATGAGTTCCTAAACTCGTGTCCACCCCTAAAGGGTGGATAGCGAGGAGCGATACTGTCAGCCTTCCCTTCTGCTGCTGCCCTTCACTAGCCCCTCCACCTGGAGGGGAAGCATCCACCACAGGAAGAGTGGACGGTGCAGTGAAGAAGTGCGTCTTCTGCTCAGGTTTGGGAAGGTTCATGGGAAGTGACCCTGCCCGGCAGGTGACACTGGCTCACATCTGGGTTCTCCTGCTGTAACTGGGTGAACAGCTGCTGCCTGCTGGGGAGGGAGTGGATCTGTATGCGTGATGTGTCTCCTCCTGACACTTCTCTCCAAGGCAGCTGCGAGGGCTTGCCAGGAGCTCTCCTGATACTTTGCAGAAGTCCCCGTGTACGTGTGTGTACACCCATGTGCTGTGGCAGCTGTTACTTCCACTCAGCAGATGGCTGGAGGTGAAGCGATGATGGTGAAGGTGAAGTGATGCAGCCTTGGACCCCAGTACCCACTGAAACACGCAGCTCCTGGTGTTATAACGTGGCAAGTCAGCCCTCAGGAAGACTGTCTGCTGAGAAATAGAGCACCAAAAAAGCCCAAAGGCTGGACCTTGATTTGGACTCACAGGTGACACTCCAGCAGCACTGGATTCGGGCGTTGCATCCTGCTATCCCATCGATAGCCCGTTTGCATAAGAAGGCAACTAGGTGAGTAATACCTGCCTCTGCAGACATCAAATGCTACAAGTGTTTTGTGGTAAACCTGTTGCTGCTCTGGGCAGGGAGGATATGCTTTACTCAGAAAGCCAACGATGAAAGCCTTTGTGGCAACATCTGTCCTTTGAAAGTGACTGAGCCCAATCGCCTGCACAAGCAGCTTCTATTATCAGAATAGCTGATCTACCAAAGCAGTTAACACCACTGCCTGCAAGAAACGGAGCCAATGCAAACTGCACTCTTACCGCCTTTTGCTAGTGCTACTGAGAATCTGAATCTTGCTCCATCAATGTATTGTTGCTAGTTGTGATAAAATATTGCATGTAAGGGATTCATCTATATAGGTTGCTGGTTCAAGTGGACTCAGGCTGGTACACAGTGAAAATCGCCATGAGATGGCTAGCCTGTGTCTACATGACCTGAAATGGTTGTATTTGCCCAATTTCTAACCGACAGGTCTGCAGTGACGCAGACCTGTGGTTGTCACAGCAGTTCTGAGTCTAAGAATAAACTGGATTTGCACCTTGCACGTCTGTTTGTAGATGAGGTCATTTCTTCAGAGCCAGGTGGTGGATGTAGCTGATGGATGGACTCTGGCCCTGGGTGCTGGATTATCCCTCACTTTGGCCACTTATAACACTGGAGCAAAACTTTGTCCTTCTGTTTTCTTACATGGAGATAATGATACTAGTCCTTGGCTGAAAAGTGTTATTAAAGAGCCACATCATGATTATAATGGTTATTTTGCAGGGGCTGGCAGTGCTTCTGCTGAACTTCCTCAAGGAATGTGTGCATTTGCACAAGGGAAAAAGAAACTGTACAGTAGGATTTTCTCATATGTAAGCTGAGGAAATAGATTATCTGTGAAACAGCCAACAGTTTTTAGTTACTGTGAAGATCTGAATCTCAGTCCCAATTTCACATCAAGATAAAATCCAGGCATTTTGTTAAAATGGTAACTTAATGCTCTCGAGGTTTAATTACCACCACTCTGTAATCAGAATCAAGACGGAGTGCAGTCTGCAGCTCTCAACTTCAACAAGAAATGCAGCTCTGCACAAACCAGTCGATAAAAGGAAGATCCATAGCATGCGCTCAGGTTTTTTGGTCCTTTCTGTATCTGAACTTGTAACTCTGCTGTTGCTAAGCTTCCTTTCAGACATCACGTTCTCCCGTAGCTGTTATCAAACTCCATAGCTCTTTGTTACTGCATTTTAACTTTGTAGTTTCTACATATGTGGTGCTGGATTAAGGGAGCTTGCAGTGCTGGAAATCGATTTTCCTTTATTTTCTGTATCAGCAGAAAGTACTGGTCTAAGCTGGTCATAATAGTGGTGAATATTGAAACTTTGTAAGGGCCTTTGTTGGTAAGGAAATAGTGTCAAGAAGGCAGATGCATCTCCTGGATGGTGGCTAATGCAATCTCTGGCATGGGCCTCCTCTCCGTGAGACACAGGATCGATGCTCCTGCACTGCACTTCCTGATGCTTTCCTTCTCTAAAGACTTCAGGACTTCCAGATCAGACGTAGGGCCAACCTAGGTCTTACCTCTGAAAGTTGTTTCTTTTTTTTCTAGTGCATTTTCTGAGCAGGGAGGTCTGGCTTCAGACTGCTGTGAGAGTTGCACGTGCTGTCTATTTTACTCAGCAGTTTGCAAGTCGGGTTTTTAGTGGGCGAAGCCTTTATCCCTGGAGCCGTGCTCTGGCCTGGCACCCAGGTAGGTGTATCCAGGCAAATCCAGCCGGCGCAGGTGCTGCTAGCCGTGCAGCTGTGCTATGCCTTCCGCCGGGGGTGAGCCCTGGCTTTCCGTCGTGGGGTACTCCTGAGCTGGCTGGTGCTGTCAGCGGAGCTGTTTCTGCAGGAGCTGCGGTAGCAGCCACCTAAGTTACCCTCCAGGCAACTTTGCTAGTTTCTGCTCTCTGCAGGGGTTAATCTTTCTCATAATAACAAGCCCCCTATAAAAAGCAGCATGCTTTGCATCCTGCCCCTACTGACTCGTGGAAATAAGAGATACCCTATTAACAATCCTTGTACAAACAGAGCACTGGCCTGGCTAGTGCCAGCACTTTCCATCCAGTAGTATTTGTTTTTCCATGCTCTTAATCTTATAAATTGAATTGAGGCTGATAAAAGTGACTTCCTGAATATTGCATAACATTTTGAGTCTGTCAGGATGGAAGACAAACAAACCTGACCTTGAACTTGGAAAGTTTCCTCCGTGCAGGTAAAAAGCTTCCGAAAGTCTGTGCTGCCTCCCGGGACTGGGGAGGTGCTGGGGGAGTGCCTGTGCCTCCTCACTGCCTGGTGCCTGGCAGGTACCTTGTCCCCAGGAGCAGCTTTGAATCCTCCCCTCGGTCCTGGAGAATCTCCTGCAAAGGGCTGCGGCAGGAACGCAGCATCAAATCCTTGCTCCGGAAAGGAAGCAGAGGAGAAATCCTGGCCATATCTGGCATCGTTTTGCCTTTAGGGATTAATTAAAGGGTTTTTCAATTTTTCTTTCAAACCTCACAACATTCGTCTCTGCCTCACTGACTAGGGAAAAGGGAGAGGCATTTTCTCTGGTGAATCACCAGGCTGTTCCAATTTTCAGTTTTACATTACAGTGATATTTTTTTCCTAGGGGAATACCACAGGAAGGCCAAACTTCAGCTTCTCAGCATCAGAGCGTTATGTCACTAAACAGAGCTGGAAATCCGAGTGGCGGGCAAAACAAATATTCCCCAAACTTAGCAGCCCCCCCCCTTTCCTTGATGCTCCTTTCCCCTCTTCCCTGCCCATGGGTGAAGCAGGTGAAGGTGGCTGCAGAGATTCGGCATGGGATGGGGACCAGGGGGCCGGGAGCCCGTGCACGGTGATGCTACAGGAGCAGGCAGGTTTCCTGCATCCCGTGAGCTGCTGGCAGTGCCAGGACTGGAGCCGTGAGGCTAATGGAGCTCTAGGGCAGCAAAATCCTCTTACAACTCAGGCTCATGGTGATGGATGCGATGGGGAGGAAAGAAGCAACCTGGCTCTGGGGGCTCTCTGGCTGTGGTATGTGCTGTCTTCCCCCCCCACCTCTTTCGAGTCTTTCCGAGAGAAAGACCCCAAGACACGTGGGGTCTTCTGTGCAGATTTCCAAGTGTCCAGTGCCAGAGAAGCACAGGGCTGCTGGGGCTCTGGCCTGTGGGCTGCATCCTGAAGGAGCACCCTGGCTCCTGGCTCGCCCGGCCCCCCTGCTGTGACCACTCACCGTGCCCTGTCTGGTGGCCCCCCAGATCCTCCGGCTGCAGCATGTGTCTTCTGACCCCGTTACCTATTCCGATGTGGATTTCAGCTGCTCAGACTTGATTATTTTAAACCCCGTCTATCTGATTACCCGCAGCACAGCCGGGGCAGGGATGCGCTTTCCTGGGGGGTCCCCGGCAGCGACCCGGGAGGATAATTTGCTGTGGTTATGCCCCTGGAGGGGGCTGGCCAGCAGAGAGAGGGGGAGCGCTGTGGGGGCAATGCAAGCCTTGGGGGACGCCCCCCTGCGCTCCTCATGCTGCATCCTCGCAAAACGGAGGATTTCCACCTTGCTGCCATGGGGGTGCAGGGGGATGGCACTGGTCACCCCCGGCACGCATCGGTGATGGCACGGCGGCACACGTGGGCACAGGGGATGCTTCTGGAAGCGGAGCAGACCAGCGACGGCCAAGCAGCGCAGCGATGCGCAGGCACATCGGGTTGCAGCAGACTGGTAGCGAAGCAAGGCAGCCCTGTGCAGCCATCCCAGCGCTGCCTTGCTCCTGCTTTTAGGTTTTCTATTGTCATCCTAAAGCTGTCCTCCTCCTCCTCCCCCCTCGGCAGGCTGGAGAAGCCTCCAGCTGGCCTGGGAGGCTTATCAGCTCTGGCTGGCTGGGTGTTAACAGTCTATTTGCATAAGTACCTGTCCCCATCATATGCCGCTCTCCTTTGTGGCTCACTGCGTTTGTTTATTTTTGCTCGGGCAGTGAGGCTGGAGGCACCGTGCTCCCCGAGGTGTGCCCGGGCAGATGCCACCACCCCGAGGCACCGTGCCGCGCTGGCACGCGCTGGCCGGGCGCGCGGCCTCCCTCTGCTCACCCCGTTCTGCGCGCCCCATGGGACCAGCTTGGTAACTGAACGTGGAACTCGCTGGGTCTTCTTTTCTCCTGGCTGTCAAGATTAAAATTAAATTGCCCCCCCTCTTCACACCTCAGCAGCTGTCCCTGTCTCGTGGCTGGGGAGAGCAAGGCTTCTCCTGGGAACGCCGTCCCAGCTTGTCTTGCAGGGGAGCGCGTTGTATCTGGCAGGTGGCTGTGGGATGTGCAACGAAAGCGCTGTCTTCTCCCTGCCCTTCGGTGGTTGTAGGTTGAGATCCTTAAAGCCCTTTCTGAACCAAGGTCTCAGCTACAAAGACAGGCTCAGCGTAGCCTGCCAGGCTGACTCTTCAGGATTTGCTGTGCTAAAGCAGCCATCGCTGCAGCTCTGCTCCGAGCGTTGGTCATGACCGTGGAGTCACCTCCTCAGGTAGGAGCGAAGCGGTCTTGTTTCTGCTCGTTAGCTCTGAAAGGGTTTTCCATCCATAATAAGAATGTCATTAATGTTAAACTTCCACTGCCAGGTACAATTGATTTGAAGATTATAACCACTGTAAAAGGGGTATGCATTGCATATGCAATGTGTTAAAGTCCTGGCATGCGGGAATCGTTGCTTCAGTGGTTGTCTGTCATCTGTGGAGCTCACCAAAAAAGGGCTCAGACGGACGTGGCACTGCTCAGCAGCCCGGCAGCGCTAGTTAGTGGCCTGTTTTCAAAGAGCAAAGGTAAATTCAAATAAATGGCTGGTACATCCTCTACAAAGGGGCTCTAATCCGTGCAGGTAAGGCAGCGGACTTAATGAGTCTTCACCCTCTCATTGCTGTGATATTTTACAAATGTGGTGTGCAACTTTGAGGTCCTCCGTGCTTGCAGGAGGGCGATGCTCAGGGTGGGATCCTCTGCAAGGAGCTAGCAGTACTGAGGTATTTTCTTCTGAACATGGCCCAGAGAGGTGTCCTGCTGGCGTGTTACTGTGCCCCTCAGTGGCTGACCAGCCAGTGACTTGGCTGTCTACCTGTTCATCCAGCCAGCCACTTCCTGTATGTAAAATTTATTTTAGACACTGCACCTACAGAGTAACATATTCCTGATGTGGCTGACATTCAGCATATAAACTGCTTTTGGCAAAATATCTGTTGAGTAGTGCCTGGTGTGCATTGCTGCTCTGAAAGCGAGAGTGGACAGAGGAATTTGAGGAGAAGAACGAATAATTTAGCTCGGCTTGGCACATCCAGTCTAAGTTTCTAATGTGTTGCCCAAGATGCGATGTGACAGGGGCAGCCTGAAGTGTGCTTTTCAATGGAGAGAGATGAGCAGAGAGTGGAAAGGCAGATAAACTGCAATTTGGTATGAATATGGTTGCTGCAGAGGACCAGTGGGTTGGTTTGTCCAAAGGAAAATGCAGTGAGGAGCGAAGGAAGAAAGTAGAAAGTGGAAAGAATCAGACAATACACTGCGCAAGCCATCCAGAAAGTAGCTAAAAGATGATCAGAACCACAGAAGGATGAATTCATGAAGCCAGGAGAGGGATGCAGGAATCTCATTCCTTCCTTTAGAAGAACAGTGCCCAAGCTTTCAGCTAAGGCAGATTCAGTGGCCGCTCTTGGAGACATTTCAGTGTGGTAAACCCACCCTGGCTTCTGCTTTCTTAACAAGAAAAGCGTCTGACTTGTGACCGAAATTGAGATACCCTCATCTCCCCACCCTGACACTGATGACTGCACGTCCACCGGCTGGAGGGTGGGCGTTCTGGCTTTGTAGGCACAGCTAAATAAATGTTGTGGCTGTGGCTTCCTTTAATTTACAGGCAGACTTTGCTCCTAACTACACAGGCTAAAAATGATTTGAAAATTACAAATCCCATGAAATGTGGATTATCTGGATATGTCAAACGCAGAATAATTGAAATTAAATTAGCAGGATGACTTCAGAGTCGTTCGGACCCGTCCGTCCTCCTCGTCCTCTCCTCCCCAGGGTTGCTCAGCATTGCGCTTCTAGCGACCGCGGTCCAGAAGCAGCTGCAGGCAGTTCTGCGCGATGGGTCCCGCTGCATTTGAGCGGCGTTTTCCAGCCTCGGCAATGCCAGCAAATGGACCTGTGGTGCAAAAAGCAAATGAGCTAGAACCCAGCTGCCCACATGGCGTGCAGCTTGCTCAGTACAGCACTTTGTTGGTCCGCGTGAACGGCAGCTTGAGCCTAATTTTAGTCCCATTCTAACAGGAGGCAAACAGATTAGATCAATGCCTTCAAATTTCAGAGGAGCCCAAGGTGGAGATCTTGGATCCAAAAATCTTATTTACTGTCCCTCTCCAACAGCCCTTTGTACCTTATGCTAATAAATAGTGCTGCACATGCACAACTTGATCCAAACCCTGAAGAAATCAATAGGAACTGCCAGGTGCTCCATCCTTTGAAAATCAGATCCTGCATTTATGTGACTAAATGTGGCTTCAAGAGCCAACTTGCAGGCACGGTTTTTAAAAGCTGGTATTCTAGCATATTGCATCAGGTCCTGGCTGTAATTAGACCTGAGGAGTTTTCTTGAAATAAATATTATATGCAGTTGTAAATTTCAAGAAATCTCTCACTTTCCATCCTGATGTCTCTTTTCCTCAAATACATTAGTAGCTGATTGCCCTTCTGGCCAACCTTAGGTCTCACTGAACTCTGCCGCATGTACCCCGTGTCCCCTGTGCGGTCACTGCGTTCGGGCTGTTTGCTGCTTGGGAATATTGCTCGGGCAGAGGAGTGTCCGCATCAGCCCCTGTATGGTTAAAACCAACCCTATAAGCAAGCCTCATCATTTTATTTATGAACTTTGGATGAGATAATGGTTTTCCACTTTGAAAAGAAAGCTCTCTACTTCAACATTTATTTTCTATAAATGCCTTGGCATTTATATTGCAACAGGAGGCTATTCAGTGATATTATCTGATAAATATCGTGTTATGTAGCTGCAATTTACAATGCATATATTTTTAACAGTGCTTCTAAGCTAAATTAAATGCTTCTAAAATATGGTACTTACGGAAAACAAATGTCTGTTCTAGCAATTTTGTTTTTCAGGGTACACTATTTTTTTAAAATCAGATACCATCTTTATCCTGTCAGGCAGTAAATTATGCACTTGCACTTTCATAAACTCTCCCCTTGGGAACTTAGTCAATGAAATGGAAATGTCTTTTTCACACCCTCAAACTCCAGAGAAATATAGTGAAATAGCCAACTTGGTTATAAACCGAATGTCTAGAGGGAATCCACATAAAAAGTGGATTAATGCAGCCTTGATGCGTGTATTGTTTAGCATATGTACCATTCACTCAAATGGCGCATTGAATTGTGACTCGTATCTTTAATCTTTTCTTTATTTTTAATTGGGAGAGTAATTGCGGATCCCGTAATGCGGTGGGATCTGCAGGTAGGAAGACGCCCGCTGACACCCGGTTGTTAACCTCCCTCCCAAGTGCAGGCACCTGCGGGAGGGGAAAGCACGACCGCCTTTGCGATGCGGTGGCTCCTTCCCCGGGCTGCGGGGTGGGAAGGGGCAGCAGGAGGGTTTGCAGTAGCATGCCCTGCCTTTGGGGCACCCCTTCACGGGGACACGCTGCCCTTCTCATTGCCCATCGCCCAGTCAGGGTGAACTGCGGCGTCTGCCTGCAGCAGTCGTGCCGTCACGCTGAGACTGCAGGCGGCCAAGGAGCCGCGCTCTCCCAGCGCCGCGTTCAGCTTGGGAAGGCTGCAGCGTCTCTGACGAGGGAGCAGAGGAGTGGCAGTGGGGACGTGCACTGCGGGGCGGCTGCCCTGGTGCCCGAGGGCTCCGTCCGAAGCAGGAGGAGCTGCGGCAGGCCTCGCTGAGCGCCGAGGTTCTGTGTCTGGACCTGGTGGAGCGGGTCCAGAGGAGGCCACGAGGATGCTCAGAGGCTGGAGCACCTCTGCTAGACAGGCTGAGAGCGCTGGGGCTGTTCAGCCCGGGGAAGAGAAGGCTCCGGGGAGACCTTAAAGCAGCCTTGCAATACTTAAAGGGGGCTTACAAGAAGGTGAGAGACTTTTTACTAGGGCATGTAGCGATAGGACAAGGGGTAGTGGTTTTAAATTGAAAGAGAGTAGATTTAGATTGGACATAAAGAAGAAATTCTTCACTCAGAGGGCGGGAGGCCCTGGCACAGGCTGCCCAGAGAAGCTGTGGGTGCCCCGTCCCTGGCAGTGCTCAGGGCCAGGCTGGCCGGGGCTGTGGGCAGCCTGGGTGCTGGACGTGTCCCTGCCTGTGGCAGGGGCTGGAGCTGGGTGGGCTTTAAGGTCCCCTCCAACCCAAACCATTCTGTGATTCTGTCTCTCCAAACCTACTTTACCCTTGAGGGCCCTTTGAAAGCCGCAGTTCTTCCACTCTGGAGACTGGATGAAGCGTGTGCTGTATTTCATGTGCTGTGTAATGGAATTGAACTTACAGAAAACAAAGAAACCGACCAAAAAAGAATCTTGAAATTTGGCAGAAGAAATTCAGTGCACAAGAACATGAGCATCGTTCCACAGAACCACTTATGGAGGCATTCCTTAAAGGTAATCCCTTCAGACAGAGACTGCCATTTCTCTGAAAGGTATTAAAGCAGCTGTTGCTAAAATACAGAGAATTTTTGAGCTATGCATCAAGGGATGGACGTTTGTAATGTTGTATCTATTTTATTTTGTTGTTTATGGTTTATTTTGATACCAAATTTCTAGCTACTGGAGGTAATTGAGACTACAAACAAAATCTCTCTATCCACTGATCTGCCAAATCAAATTTCCTTCTCCTGTAAGTATAGTATTTTTCCTTAGCTTCAGAGAGGAAAATAATTATGCAGAATGACTGACAAAGAAAAAGGATTAGTTTATATAATGACCATAGCAGCCATCTCACCCTTAATCTTTCTGTAGTAGTTCATTCTCGAAGATGGGAGTGATTACTATTATAATTTAGAACAGAGATTGTTCTTTTTCCTTCTACTACATCTGCTTACTATTCTCCAAATTAACACATATTTTAATAAAAACTAAGTATCCTGATTACAGCTGGGATATTGGACAACCCTATCTGGGATACGGATGCACCAAGATTTACATCATCTTCGTGCTCCCCTCCTGGAATGGCTGCGTGCTGATCTGGCCCTTGACAGAAATTAAAGTAGCCAAGAGGTTATCTTGCGTTCTTCTGGCTACCAGAGGCCTCGGAGGAGGGTATCTAAGGCAGTAAATTAGCAGCCATGTGTCTCCTGCACCATTTTCAGGTGGTGTGGTGCTTCTGAGGATCTCCACTAGCTCTTTGTAACCAGAGCATCTCTGCCCTGCGCTGGTCCTGCAGTGCCCGGCTGCAGGGACGGGCGGGCATCGCAGCAGGAACAGGCGCGCGGCTGATGAGGAGCTGAGCTTTCCCTGCGGTCTCTCACTAGCTAACATTAGTAAATAGATCGTTTCTAAAGGTCTTCAAAATAACGTTGCATTTTCATTATATCTGGGGACCACTTGCACTCCCTTGGATGTGTCTTATTTGTGTGTCTGGTACTAGCAGATCCTACAAATCTGATGCCAGCGAGGCACCTGGCTTTTCCGCTTCCTCGCCCGTGAGGTCTGGCTGCACTGAGATTTTTCGGGGGTCTCAGGTCTTGCTGACGAGTTTGATTAACTGCACGTGTTCTGAGATGACTCATTTTATATGCTTGGTCTTCTGAAGTTGTCGTAACAGTTTTGTAATCATAGCTATATGGTGAGGCAACTGACCCGTGCAGCCAACGTGTTCACACCCAGCTGTGCCAGCACTGCGGAGCGCACCACTCCGAAGCGTGGTAGCAGCCCTGGAGCACGGGCAATGGAAGCGGTAGCATCGAGGCACTTTTGGTGGGGTCATTTAAGTGACTGGTTTTAACTCCACAGGTCTTGTACGGAGCTCATACAGGCTAAGTCCTTCACTTAAACATCTGTTAATTCAACTTAGGTGCTCATTGTCAAAAGGTTGCCTATATTTTTCTCTCAGATATGCAAAAATAAGCACTGGTGAGTGAAGATGAAAGGAAAATGTTGCTGGCTCCTTCCCTGGAGATCATATTTCTTACTTGTTGCATAACTGCTTATTTTAGCATCAATCAGCTGAGCCTTTGTTGTGTAGACAATTCTGTCCTTTTAGAGGATTTGTGCAGTATTATTTCTTCCAAAAAGCTTTTTTTTGTTTTTATTATTAGATTTATTTCTTCTCTTAGCAAACGCCAACTGACAGCACTCTGTCAGAGCTCTTCATAATTGTTACACACGTCATGCCGTCTAAACTGAGTATCATATATGTAATATACATGACGTGTCTGTAGAACCACCCATCAGGTGTTACCTCGCTGTATATTATGTCTGTGCGTTACATATACGTGTTGGTATACGAATTCTGTATAAATGTGCATATGTGGTAGCCAAAAATCTGTTAAGCATGTGATCGAGTACTCAAAATGCAGAAATGTCAGAATTCTTGTTGCCAGTGCAACTTAATCGAAGCCCTTTTGTTGAAGCAGAGCAAGATTTTAATTGCAGGCTCAGATACCAGTTTTCTTCTGTATCCCCAGCTCGTGCAGCGCATGAGGTGGTCACTGAGGGGCCCAGCAGGCGTGTTCCTGTTGTTCACCGTATGATCCTAGGCCTTAGCTCAGCACATTACTCACGTATCTGAACACTTCTGGATTTCACAGCAACAGAAAATACAGTTCCGACATTTCGGTGTGCAGTTCTCAAACCAGAACGAGGTGCTCATCTTCTGGACAGCAGAAGTGCCTTGAGGCCGTGTCTAGGGGCACTTCGGACCTGCTGTGCGTGACCAGCCTGCACGGGGAACTGACCTGCATATCTGGATTTTGACATATTGTGACCTCCTTTGGTGGTTTTGTCCAGCAGTCCTGGAGAAACGGCCAGGAGGGTTGTGTTGTAAGGCTGTGGTGCTGCACAGGACCAGAGCAGGGAAGCTGGCAGCTTCCCCTGAAGGCAGAATTATTAATTTTCCCATGGCTTTTTCTGTGGTACTTTCCACTACGCTGCATCAGTGCTTCAGCACCTTCATTAATCCTCCCCGAACACCCGTTATGAAGAGGGGTCAGGATGGCGCATGGATGGATGAAGGTCAGTTTTGACTAATTTAGGGTACTCCAGCTGAGAAGCATAATGTCTGCTTTCTCAGAGCATTTAACATGATCCAGCACTTGATACATGCCAGCACAGCACCCACCGCTTCCAGCTGTACTAAGATGGATGTGAGCAATTCCTGCTAAAGGTTTCAAGCTACACACCCGCAGTATGGGCAGCGCAACCATCAGCGCCCAAAGTTTGTTTTAATGACTTTGTTGGCCTTACAGAGAAAGCCTGCGGCAACGACAAGGGGAGAATCCAGTTCTTTGGGACCGTTCCGTGCTGGCATCGCAGTCACGCTGGGCCCGTGTCTTGCTTTGCTCCGTGGGCAGTTTTTGGTTCTGCAGATAAGATGGGGATCTGGCGGAAATATGTTTCCTTTTTGACTTACCTGCAGAGCAGGTCCAGCGCGCGGGTGTTGCATGGAAAGCAGACTGTGATAATGTAATTAAGAACTGTGTTAGAACTACGTGCAAAAAAACCCTCTATAACTTAGCACAGAACGCCTCAATTTGGACGTTTCTGGAGTTCTGGCCGCGTAACACGGTGACCTTCACGATCCTTTAACACAGCCCGGGCACGCAGAGGCACTGGCTCCCCGCGAGGTGCCTGGGGCTGGTGGGAGGCCGCCTCACCAGTCCCCCCGCTCTTGTGCTACCAGGAAAGGGTTTTTTAACCGACGGCTGACGTTTCCCGTTCTTCTCTGGGGCTGCTTCCCAGCAAAGAGGCTCCCCAGAGAAGACGACAACATCTTATTTCCAGATCAGAAATAAGCGGAGTGCCGGTCCAGCTATGGGAGCCGGAGGTTTGGCTGCGGCGGGGGCTGGCGGGGGCGGCT
>VXAL01005064.1:0-35291 GCA_013399475.1 Chauna torquata | reverse complement strand
GCCAGCTTCTTCCTGGGAGGTGGTAAGCACAGCTCACAGTGAGAAATCAAGTTCTCAGGTTCACAGGAGGCTGTGGTGCGCAGCCAGCATGTTTTTTAGGAGAGCACGGTTGGCCACTTGGTAGTGTGTGACCCCCATTTACACGGAGTGTAAGACCTTCCAGACAGTCATTGTATTTCCGTGTCTTAATGCTGGTCTCTAGCAAATCCGTCTCTGCTGTTCACTCTGGTATTCACTCTAGCACTTCTCTTATATCCTGTGTCTGAAGAGCTTTGGTGCTTCTGCTTTTCCCAGTGCATATTCTCTCTTGGTTATATTTTCCCTCTTCCTGCCACCCCACCCCAAAGCACAGCATTGGCTTCTTCCTGACAGTAGTGGTCACCTGAAATTTCTGCTCTTAGTTTCTGCCAGCCTTCCCCATTTTCTCCACATACTTGGCCTCCTCCAGTTCCTCCGTGCGCTGGATAGCATCCGTCTCATATTTGGTTCTCCACTGGGCCACTTCGCTGTTGGCTTTGGACAGGGCACGTTGCAGCTCACCCTTGGCTTCCTGCTCCTCCTCATATTGTTCCCGGAGCAAGTCACAGTCGTGGCGAGCAGACTGCAAGGCATGGGCCAGGGCATTCTTGGCCTGGGGGAAAAATAGCAGTGCGCCAAGGAACAGAAATCTCCTGGGAAATGTCCTGACTGGAATGTTATCGGACACTAGATTATTCTCCCGTGAGAATGATGGCAATCTATTGAATGAGGAAGGAAGAGCTGGGAATTTGCAAAAGGATTAATGGATAGATGGCAGGTATTTGGGAGCAAAGATATCTTGCACTGAATGAACTCTTTGTTTGTTTTTTTTCCTTCAACATGGTGTTTCTGTAATTTCATATGTGTCTGAAGCACCTCTTGGTCAGGACATATCCTCTGGACAAGACAGAATTTGGAAAGCCTCCTCACCTTTATCTCTTCCTCTAAGTGCCTCTTGAGTTCCTCAATCTGTTGGGCGAATGCCTGCTTGCCTCTTGATAGCTGAGAAATCAGAACATCTTTCTCCTCCACCTGGCGTGAATATTCACCTGGGAAAGTTTGCAGATAAATAAGAGAACCCTTATATGACTTTTTAAAATTTCTTAACCTTTTTTATCAAATAAGCATGAAAACTATTTTGTTAAGCAAAATTGTGTTCTTTTTGTTGAATATTGATCACTGATCCTCATCCACATCTCTGAGTGAAGTATTCAGTATACAGTAAAGTATTAGAGGCAGGATATAAGATACATCATTCCCCCGTGTGTAATATCTGAGCAGTCTTACTTTATGTTTTCACTAAGTTTAGTGGTCACTTGAAGCTTACAGCATGAGTACTAAATGGTGCATGTGCCAAGGTATATATTCCTGACATCTCCTGAATTTCTCCTGGGAAGCAGAAGGATGAAGTCTGGGTTATGAAATGGATGAATTCTTCCTTCAAACTGCAGAGCCTTAATCACGTGATTGGTTCTGTGCTAGACTTGCTCCTGAATATTTGCAACTCTCTGGCACTGGGGAGCCTAGCATTGAACACAGCACTCCAGGTGCAGCTTTAGCAGTGCTGCATAACAAGGAAGGATCACCCTCCATTCACCTGCTGGCAACGCTCCTCCTAATGCAGCTCAGGATTCCGTTGGCCTTCTTTGCCACTAGAACACATTGCTGGCTTATATTCATCTTGGTTTCCACCAACACCCAAGGTCTTTGTGATCTCTTTTTGACACCTTTTTTTAAGCCCCAGGTTATTTACAGTGTTCTCTTAAAAAACACAAATGTCTTACCAGATTCTGTTTGTAGCCGAGCTTTCTGAGCACTGATGTCATTAATTGTGCGCTGTTGCTCCTCCTCCTTTGTCTTAATCTCACTGAGTTGATCTTCTAGGGAATGACATATCTTCTCCAGATTTGCCTATTTGCATGAAGAACAGAATGAAGGATGATTGGTGGTTCAACACAATTGCTGGGAATCTGAAGTCTCATGAAGAGCAAAAAAAGAAATCAATGATTTAGGAATATGTAAAGTCAAAATGTCTCAGGTAACTGAGATATCTTTCTACAAAATTTGCATCCCTAATTCCAATACTTGTACAATTAATTAACATACACTCAGTTTTTAAAGAACATAAAAAGGATGATGGGACACTGTAACAGGAGGGATTAAATTTCAATTTCTGTTTGGCACTTTCTGATTATGTAATTGAAGTATTTAAGGGAGGAGAAGAGAAATAGGAAGAAAAAAGACACGTAGGATGGGAACATTTTCTAGTTTAGAAAAAAATTTTAAAAAGTGTTAATGTCAGCATCTTTCATTATAGTATCATAGTATTGTGAACCAAACCATGAGACCCTATAGATCCTTAGGTTAGGTGCTTCAGCTAAAGCTTTTAGCTTTCAGCAAAAAGACGGGAGGTATTATTATCCTAATATTGAAATATGTAAAGACAAATTCAAGTTGTAAAGGACAATTATTTATTTTAAAACAAAATAACAATATAATTTTAAAATATGATTATCTTGTTAAATGATAAAATATGAATACTTGATTAAGTTTGAATTACTGTGAAGATGTATTTCAGTACCTTGGCTCTGGAGACAGACTCCATGTTACTGGCCAAGTCATCAATCTCCATCTTCAGCTCACTCCTCTCCTTCTCCAGCTTCTGCTTGACTCGTTGCAGGTTGTCAATCTGCTCCCCAAGCTCAGCTGTGCTGTCCGCATGCTTCTTCCGCAGGGCAGCAGCTGTGGCTTCATGCTGCAGCGTGGCCTCTTCAAGGTCACGGCGCATCTTCTGAAATTCTGCCTCACGCTTCTTGTTCATCTCAATCTGAGCTGCCGTAGCCCCTCCTGCTTCTTCCAGGCGCTCGCTGATCTCCTCCAGCTCCCTGGAGAGGTCAGCCCGGTGCTTCTCCGCTTTTGCCCGAGAAGCTCGCTCTGCCTCAATTTCCTCCTCCAGTTCCTCAATACGGGCCTGGGGAACATTAGGGACCCTTCACACCCATGCCCTCCTCCTACCTAATGTCTTTCTGAAGGGCAGAGGGGAAGGACCAGACACTTNTCCAAATCCATTATGGTATCTTGGGCTAGCTTCAGGTCTCCCTCGAGTTTCCGCTTAGCTCTCTCAAGGTCCATGCGCAGTTTCTTCTCTTGCTCCAGGGACCCTTCCAGCTAAATACAAGAAGACCATCAGTGCTCTGCCAGCCCTGTTTATCTCCACAGCTGTCCGGTAATTGCTGCATGCACGTGTGCTTACATCATCCACTTGCTGCTCCAGCTTGGTTTTAGCTTTGGTCAGCGTATTGACTTTGTCCTCTTCTGCCTGCAGGTCATCCAGTGTCTGCTGATGGGCCTCTTGGAGGGCTTTCTTCTCTTTTGTCAGCTTGGCAATGGTCTCATCCAGGGCTGCCATCTCCTCTGTCAGGTTTTTCACCTTTGAGAAAAAGGGATCAAGTGTAATTAAAGCAAGTAGGTACAAGACTCCCATAACAGCACAATGCTCTTTCCTGGAGTGTGAGTGACGTCTTCTGCCTCATACCTTGTTTTCGGTGGCATGCTTTTCCTTCTCAGCCTTGGCCAATGTTAACTCCAGGTCATCAATGTCTTTCTTCAGCTCTGAACATTCATCCTCCAGTTTCCTCTTCTTGGCTGTCAGCTCAGCATTCATCTCTTCTTCATCTTCTGCTCTCTCTGTCAGCTCCTTAATTTTGGCTTCGAGCTGGATTTTGTTTTTGATGAGCTGGTCACATCTTTCTTCTGCATCAGCTAAACCATCAGCTTCCTGTAATGATTCATTTGAATAAAATATTTTTCAAAATACTGTTTGTATGTCAGCCATTATTTTGCCTACTGTTTTTCAAACAAGGTATTATTATTTTCAAAGCAGCTTTACAATGATGTTTCTAGTTAGAACTCATTATCATAAGAGTATCTATTTGTTTTAGAATGCCTCCAGCCCAGATGATAAAGGAATATATTTTTAAGTATCACACTCTAGTTATGGGTGCTGAGCAGGTTTTTTTTTAATTTGTTTGTTTGTATTTTTGTGTGTGTTTTTTTTTTTTTTTGTTTGTTTGTTTTTTAAGCTTTACTGCTAATGCAATTCAGGCATTATTTTGAAGAGAAAGCCTGAAAACCCATATGGAAAACAGATGGCTAGGCTGAGTTTTGTCTCACCTAGATTTAGATGTCTGCCGAGTAACTGCCTACAACTGAGATAATCAAGATGCAATTGATTCAACAAAAAAAAATTACATTTTTGGATGAATTGTATCATAATCTAAGACAATGAGTTCCTTCTTGCTGAAGACAAGGACAGCCTGAGGTTACTAACTCAGATGAAGACATTTATACTGTAGACATCAAAATGGGATCAGATGAATCCCAATCCTTTGCTAGCAAAGACAGTTCTAAGCAGATCATTGTTGCTATCATTTTATTTCCTGGGATAAAGGGACAGACTCCACTTTCATCGCTGTTTTTTCTGAGGAGGCGGGGATCAGAAATGGTGGAGAAATGCCTCCCGCTCTCAGCCCTTCTTACTCCAATTAAATCCATTTGTAAAACCCCAAATCAAGATATTAATTGGACCTCCGGACAACCTTCATTAATCAGATGATAACATATCAAAATTATATAGTAAATAAGGTTATATAAAGACTTAATAATTGCTGCTGTAAGTTGCCATGTATTATTTAAAACATTATACTGTAAACTGTACAGTTTACTAACTGGAAATGGATTAGTTCTCTCTTGATTTAAAAGTGTAAGGAACGAGCTGCAATAATTGATTGCAAATTTGTTAAAGTTTATATATTCCAGCTTAGCTTTTCCATGTGGTTTTCCTTCCTATTTTATTAACTATTTATATGTTGTTTAAAATAATCCTGGTTTAGAACAACGAGTCTGTTACCGAGACATTTGGGATTATTTGACATGGGGCATTATGAGCCAAAAGCATTAGCAATACTCACCGCCTGCACTTGCAGCTGCAGATCATTTTTCTCCTGCACTAGTTTCACCATTTTCTCCTCCAACTCCTTCCTCTTTGCCTCAGACTTTGCAAGCTCTTCCTTGGATTTCTCAAACTGTTCCTTCATGTTGGCCATTTCCTTCTCAGATTCTGCACTCTTCAGCAAGGGCTTGATTTTGAAGAACAGCTTCATCCAGGGCCAGTGCTTGACATTCATGAATGCACGAACGTTGTACTGGATGCAGAAGATAGAGTCCCTGAAAGGTAACGAGAATATATATTGTTATGTATTTTTAAATGTGTATTACATAATTATCTGTATATATCGATATGTATAATATATAATGACCATTCTACATATAATACTTAATAGTCATAGTTCTCTATATAATGGATTATATACACACAGACACATATTTTATATATATTTTATGTATATGTGAAGCAAATGTCCTATTGTGATGTAGAGATGGACAACATGTATGGACAGTTTTGAAGTCTAGATGTTTGATCCACTTTCATGAGCAAAGAAAATGAAGTCCTCCAGAAGAGGACTTGGTCCATTTCATGACAGTTATCCAAGGGAAGAGAATACTGCTCTTGTACTAAAAGTATGTGTTTCTCCCCTTTAATTATAATGGTAGCTTAAAATAATTATCTTAGACTAGATATCTGAATTCTGGACATTTACAGAATTTAGCTATTTACAGAATTTAGCAAAAATTAGTACACAGGGTGACAAAAGTTAAAGGCAGTCTTTTTTTTTTTTTCCCTAAAACAGGGTTTATACTGCTTCATTTACTGTCAGTATATACTTCCAAATACATCCATATTGGTAAACAGAACCAACAAGAAATAAATGAGATTCATTGAGAAGGAGCTCATTTTCAGTTTTGTTCATGTCATTGGTGTGTGATAAGGATTAGGCCAGCAGGCCAAATAACTGTATATATCTACCTCCTCTCCATCATTTTCTTGAACTCCGCTCTCATCAGGAAGCCCCTGCACCTGGCCTGTGTGCGAGTGATGAGCTGTGCCAGCTTCTCATCCCTCATCTCCTCCAAAAGACCTATCAGCCCAGCTTTGAAGAACACCTTCAGAAAGTAAATAGTTGCAGCACGTAATTGTCAGGTACTGCAGAGTACAGATACACAGCACTTCAGTCAAGCAGTATTTGTACCTTGGTGTGACCAAATTTGTACTGGGTGTGGTCCACATCAATGGACCCAAGGAGCTTCTCAGAAGCCTTCTTGCTATCAATGAACTGTCCCTCTGGGATAGCACTGGCATTAAGGATCTTGTATCTATGGGAGGAAGTAGAATATGAAGAACAGATTCCTGAAAGCTCAGTCAAACTTGTGATTGATTCCATTAAGATTCTCTGCAGAGGGGTCATGAGTGGAAGAGAAGTGAGTAAGCCTGAACTCCACTCCATTGCTTAGAAATTACATTTTCATGGGTAAATTTGTTTTTAGAATAAAACTTGCACATTCCTTAGTTCAGAAATCCTTGACACAGAATGAATACTGATTTCTGTGGGTAACTGCTGACATATTTTCCATGCCTTTTCATTTAATGTCTTATCTTCAAATGAGAACTCTATGTGCAAGAACAAAATGAGCGGGAATGAGAAACAATTCTTCATCCAAAATAGTGGCAGTACGTACTCTTGGAGTGTTTTCCAGCTGATACAGAACAAGAAGCAAGACCTTTTGATTTTATTTGGTTTTCCAACAATTTAGTCTAGAATATTTTGTAGCTGCTTTATTCATGTTCATTTATTCATGTGCTGATGGCTGCAAGTCCTGTTTTGCTATCTAAAAGTTAACTAAGTCCAAGCTATTCAACATCCTTTCTGAATGATTAATTAATCATTCAAAGTGTTTTATCTCACACCAAAAAATGAATCAAAGGCAGGAATAAATAATTGCCCTTTGGAAACGCCTTTTCTTCCAGTTAGCTATAGAAAGAAACTGGATGACTAACTTGGACAACAGACTGTTGTATGCCAAAGGTAGTTACAATGAACTCCCACAGTATTTAAAACAGTTAGGAAATGCAAACTATTCAACAAGGATATGATGGAGGGTGGATCAAGTGGAGTCTGACCTCTGTTTAAAGTCTGCATAGAGTATTCTGCTGGGGAATCCTTTCCTGCAAATTCTGATCCCTTCCAGCACACCGTTACAACGGAGCTGGTGCAGCACCAGCTCATGTTCCATGGCACCTATCAAACGACACCATGAATTGGTACTTCATTGTACTGCACAAAGAAGAACATATTCCTCACATCTTTGAACCTGAACAACTTACCAGGTGTTTTTGTTTCGTTGGGAATGAGGCATCGCACAAAATGGGGATGTGTGCTTCGCAGATTGCTCATCAGTTTGTTTAAATTTTCCTTAAGAGCAAGAGCAAAGACTATGCTTAAAAATGTTACTTATACAATCCCATTATTAGATGGAGTAAAACAACTGCAATAAGATCATGATCAGAACAAACTTTTGGGCAGTTTTGAAATAATTCTTCCAATGATTCAATGAGAATCCTTCTTTGCTATGAAGCACATGCCTTTACCCTTTCTGAATATAAAGATTTTATATTCTAGATCAATCTAAAGCTTTTTCTGTACTGAATTTTCTGTATTTTTTTCACAACATGGCAAAATTTGTAATGATTATTCTATAGTACCCGGAAAAGAGCTGAGACAGTCTGGAAAGAAGAACCCTTCTTCTTGCCACCTTTCTTGCCACCACCACAGCTCTCTGAAAAATAATACATTTTTAAAAAAGAAATGAACAACAATAACGTGTGGTTAGAATTTGAAAAACTTTGTTTGTTCATCTTAAGAAATAGAAAATGTAATAATATGAGCAAAAGTCATAAATGCCTACAGCATTTATAGTTACAATGGGAGATTTTTTTTCAGATGATAGCAGAAAAAAATGTAATGACTTTTCTTAACACGAGTTAAGAAAATGAAAACATGAAATTAAATGCAACATCTTGTATAGTAGGATAATTAAAGAGTTAACCCACGAGTGAATATAGCAAATGCATCAACATAAGAGTCTTTATGTATCTTTACATCTAAAATTATGCATAAATTTAGCATCACGGTGATGGCTTTGATAGTACTTCCTGAAGTATTTGGGAGTGCGTCTTGTAGTAGAAATTATCTACTGTATCAGTGAGCCTGTGTAAATTTTTCAGTATAGCTTTCTGATCTCCACTCCAACAACACATCTATTAAGGTTTCTAGGAAAATCTAATATCGTTTACTAGTCTGAGTGACTGAGTTGCAAAATGTAGACAAGCCTTTGGGCTCACAAACCTTTCATTGTATTAAGAAACCTTATGTGTATTCAAACCTTGTTTTTCATATATTTGAAGCTATTGTGGTTAAAGTAATATTAGCTACACTGACTTACAAAAATGGAGGGTTTACATTTATAAATGTAAATATTATTGCAAAATACTGCAAAATATAATTGCAAGTTTTTTTTTTTTTTTTTTTTTTTTTTTTCTTCTGTAAATTATAGTAGAATTGATTTCAAAGAAATTACCTGCTTCTGCCCCACCAACAGAGGCAAAGAGTAAGGCCAGTGTCTTCAGGGATGATTTCTGGTACAGCCCCACAACGGTTTCATTCAAAGGGTCCTTGTTCTTCTCAAGCCAGCCAGTGATGTTGTAGTCCACTGTGCCAGCATAGTGCACTAGGGAGAAGTGGGCCTCAGCCTTGCCTTTGGCAGGCTTGGGCTTCTGGAAATTATTGGACTTGCCCAGATGTTGGTCATAGAGCTTGTTCTTGAAAGAGGTGTCAGTTGCCTTGGGGAACATGCACTCCTCTTCCAGGATGGAGAAGATGCCCATAGGCTGGAAGAAATAGCAACATAAGAAGAAAGAAAGTGAAGACAAGGGAGAGGGAATATAAGAAAGAGGAATGGAAAATAAGGTGATACAAAAAAAAGTCCTCCCCAGAACGTGTCCTCTCATTTTTATCCAGAAAGGACATTTTGTTAGTTGATGTGCCATCAATCATGTTATGTGCTGCACTAAGAGTGGGTGCCACATATTAGAGTGGTCTAAATTTCAGCGTAGAAAATTCCTTTTACATGTGAAAAACTATTAAGTGTATGGGGCCCAAGAACCTTCTCAATGAGCTCAATGCAGGCAGCCAGGTCCATCCCAAAGTCAATGAACTCCCATTCAATTCCTTCCTTCTTGTACTCCTCCTGCTCCAGCACAAACATGTGGTGGTTGAAGAACTGCTGCAGTTTCTCATTGGTGAAGTTGATGCACAGCTGCTCCAGGCTGTTGAACTGCAGAATGCAGAGAGACTTATTTACTTGCAAGGTTCAGTTCCATGAACACTTTGCATCTTCCAATATGTTTTATTTTCAACCCATCAAGATCTCCATCATTGGGATCCTGAATGTGGACCTGGACAGGTGACTGGGGTATTCCATCCTCTAATATATCTACACTTTCAAGCCCTAGCCCCATGTGAACATTGCAGAGCTTAGTCCAAAATGCTAGTCATCACAGTTCTTTGCCTACTGGGACTTGGCTATACTGCTAAGCCTATTCCCACGCATTCAAAGGGAATTTAGCATCAGCATTAATGAAACCTTCAAGATGACAAGTTTTTATTTCTTCATAATCAGTCTTACCTATCAGTTGTTAAACATTCTGATATCACTTTTCAATGCAATTTTCATTTCTGCATGCAACAACAGGTTATAAAAACCTGCAGCCCTTGTAGGTTAAGTACTATGAAAACCAGACAAAAGAGTGCCATTCCTACAGAAATGTTAGGAATATCCAACGAATAAAAATCTCTGTAATGAAAAATAAAAAAAGAACGATTCCAGTTTCTTAATGACCCTTCCATGAAACGTGTATGAAGACCCTTCCATGAAACGTTTATGAAGACCCTTCTCTTACATCAAAGATCTCAAAGCCGGCAATGTCCAGGACACCGATGAAGTACTGTCTGGGTTGCTTGGTATCCAACTGTTGGTTGATGCGAATAACCATCCACAAGAACATCTTCTCAAAGACAGATTTTGCTAGGGCACCTACTGAATTGTATACCTAAACAAATGCAGAAGAAAAGTTACCATCCAGGGTAAAAGTGGAAGTCCAAAGGTTTTAATTCATGCCATGTGTTTTCCATCATCCCTTGTTTGTTACCTGCTGCACAGTTTGACCCTTGGTCACATATTCATTTCCAACCTTGACGCGGGGGTAGCACAGAGCCTTGAGTAGATCTGATGAGTTCAGACCCATCAAGTAGGCAGCCTTGTCAGCAACTACACAAACACACAGCAGGATCAAGTTTTAGCTCCCCAGCAGATGTATCTCATAGTAATTCAGAATGGCTTCTGCAGAAATCACAAATACTTTTAAGACACACACTTACAAATATTGCACCTGCTCTTGATTTACTGCTTTTTGGTGTTTTCTTTTTTTTTTTTTTTTTTTTTGGTCAGTTGAGATTCAGTTGACATAACTCACAATTGGAAACATAGTAACTGGTGTGGCAAAAATGGATAAATAGTTGCTTCAATTAGGATAGGGAAAAAGGCTACTCAGAGCTAGAGGATGAAATAAGAGGCTACAGTGTTTCATCATTCCTCACCAGAAGAGTGATCTATAGAATACAACAGCAGTCAATAAAATATTGATCATTCTTGAAGTTGCCTTCCTCTAGCCATACTAATACATACAAGACATACTAAGCAAAGTGAGGATTAAAGATGAGGATTAAATGTAATCCACAAGAAATGAAGAAGATGAACTGCCACAGTCCTCTTCCAAATTCATGAGCAAACAAAACTGGCAAAATAATAGATGACTTTGGCACACTGAGAATATTGTTCACAGGTTCAAAGTAACGGCCAATCTTTGCGTTGACCTGAGACTGTGCAACAGAACTGATTTCAATGCAATCAGTGTTACATACACTGCTCCACATGCTTCCAAAATTTGGTCAGCAAAATACCACACCTGCCATCATTTAAGTAGATTAAAGATATGATTTGTAGCATATTCTACTATTACTGTTCATCATTATCAGATTCATTGCTATTGTATTCCTTGCATTTTCACTTACGCCTGAATTTCCCCCCAGAAAAACAAGAACCTCCCCCTGAAAATAATACACATTTATAATATATGGAAATAACTCTGGTTTCATGGAAATACTTCCATGAACTTGTAGAGAAGTACACCTTTGAACAATTCCAGGCAAAGCCAACGCAGTACACATATGTTAGCCATCTCTTTTTCAAACGGAAGTCCTGGAAATGGGCTGAGACGCTACAGAAAATGTAGAACGTAAGTGCCACAGCTGCAGTATTAACTGATGTTCCTTTTTCACCTCCCATGTAAAACAAAACAGCACAATCCTCTCGCTGCTTGCACTGGGAGTTGCCTGCAGAATACAGGCTTTGAGGCAGAACAGCTTCAGGATTCTGGCTTATTTTTACTTGGAAACAATAGCTTTAGGAGGTGACAACAGCAGATGATAAATGATCATATCTGCCTGGGTACATAAATATAAGTCAATGAGCAGAGTGGCTCTCGGTTATGCGCCAGGTCTGGGAAGCTGCCATTCAGTAGAGCAGCAAAGCTTGCCTTTCTTCTGCCTGTCTACTACTATGTCAGCCGATGGAAGTGTGGTTTAGGATTCACCGGTTCTTATACTTTGCATAGTGCAAAGTAATCTGCATCTTTCACCAAGTTGTGTCCTTCCGGGGAAGACCTCTCATTAGAACACACTGATGTGCTGCAATATTTGCATCTGGGGAAAAATGCAGACTGAGTCCATGATTCTGACCCTGAATTACTGCCTTTAGTAGTGAGTATTTCAGTATATATCGTGCTAATAATACCTTCTGTGCCATCTGGCTCTGCCTGTTCTTCACGCTGCTTCTGCTTAAACTTCAGGTTGCCATAGTGCATGACAGCCCCCGTCAGCTTGTAAATGGCTGTTTTTTCATCAGGAGTGAAGCCCAGGATGTCAATGGCACTCTAAGGAAGGAATAATTAAAGAATACTTAAAAGCAAGGACCATGTCTGTTTGTAGGTCAGAGCCCACCTAGGAAAACTTCTGTGCATTGCTTACATCCGTGGCCATCAGCTCTTCCTGGTCATTAATGCTGGCAACCGTGATCTCACCTTGACTCACATACTGATAGTCATATGGGTTGGTGGTGATCAGTAGCATCTCTGAGAAGAAGGACAAAACACAGATCAAATATAATTGGCATGGAAAGGAATGAAAAATGTTCAGTGAACTGTATTTGGAGAAGTTACTGATGTTTCCTACCAATTAGCTCTGGCTTCTTGTTTGACATTATCTGATAAAATATGTGGTAGCTTCTTTCGGCCTTGAGCTGGAAAGTGACTCTGGACTTCTCCAGCAGATCTGGCAAGGACGGTAGGACAGAGTTAGCACAAGAACTGAGGAAAGTCAGAAGGAATATGATCAGGCCAGGAGGCCTGGTCTTACATGTCTCAATGTCAGCAGAAGCCAGTTTTCCTGTGGCACCAAAATGGATTCTGATGAATTTACCCTGAAAGAATAAAAAAGCTATCTGGATCCACCGCACCAATTCTGACTACAAAAATATATGGTTCATTGTGTTGATAAGAAAAAAAAAGCAATTTTTTCTTACGCCAAGCAACAACTTACGAAGCGTGAAGAGTTGTCGTTCCTCACAGTCTTGGCGTTACCAAAAGCCTCCAACAGGGGGTTGGCACTGATGATTTGATCCTCAAGTGTTCCCTGAAATAAAAACCTTATTGTCATGATATAGCTCAGAAATCAATCTGACAGTTGCAGGGTCCCACTCCTAGGAGCTCACCTGCATTTTGCCTGCCTGCTGCTCCTCTTTCTTCTTCTCCCCACTAGCTGCAATTGTTGCAAAGTACTGGATGACACGCTTTGTGTTCACAGTCTTCCCTGCACCGGATTCTCCGCTGTCAAACCAAACAGAGAAGCAGAGAGTGTGTGGTCAGGCTGCAGGTCCCATGGCACAGGGCAGCCCCACAGGGACCCTAGCAGGAAGTGTACGTACGTGATCAGGATCGACTGATTCTCACGGTCTGTGAAAGAGGCAGAATGAAAGTTTTAGATATTGTTCTGAGTAACACTGAGCTGACTCAAAATATGAGTATTAGCTGCACTTTTCAGTATGTCATGGTATATTATATAATTGTCTCTCAGCTGAAGCCCACGAGGACTTTAACTGAATTTAATTCATACAGGTTTTTCACAAAATATCATTGTGGAATCATTTTCATTAGTATTTTGTTGATCATGTTATATAAAGAGTGTACAAAGTCTACAGATAAAATCTTGTTCCAGGACTGGAGAAATTTAATAAAACAAAAATACATCCTATTTGTAAGGAAAAGTACATTCAGCCTTCCTAGAAATGCTTTTGGTTTATATTTTAACAATGTTTTTCACAACCCAGCTAAAGCAAGCAGGTGAAAAAGAAAATAAGATTAGTGGAATAGTCTTTCTTTCTTTCTTTTTTTTTTTTTACTAACTGTAACGTCTGAATTCTGAAAAAAGATATCAAGAAGGTGGCTTTATTGAAATATTCTCCCTGAAAGCTCAGTCCATGCATGCTTCAGATTCAGTTTTGCTTGAAATGAGTTCCTTTTTCATTTGATCCAATTTTCTTTGCTATAATTATGTGGTGTCCATATCTGCTTTGCCACATTCCCCACTGCAAATAGTGTGGTAATTTTTTTGTTGTGGTTGACATGAAAGAAACAGGTCCACTCACCAGTCAGCATGAACTGATAGGCATTGTCAGAGATGGAGAAGATGTGTGGAGGGGCCTCCTGGCGCTTTTTGCCTCGGTAGGCCAACACCACCTCTGGGTTGTACACCGGCAGCCACTTGTAGGGGTTGACAGTGACACAGAAGAGACCCGAGTAGGTCTGCGAGGAAGGGAGACAGCACGTTGGCTTCCACTCAGCCTGGCACAGCAGTCCTCCCTAGCCACCCAAAGGAAGAGAGCTGCTGGTACTTACGTAGATCATCCAGGCTGCATAACGCTCTTTGAGGTTATACAGCACAGCGGGTTCATGGAGGTGGGTCATCATGGCCATGTCCTCAATTTTGTCATACTTGGGAGGGTTCATGGCAAAGATTTGATCTTCCTTCACGGTCAAAGTCTGCCAAGGAAAGAACCATATTTTTCATCTAAGAGTCCAGAGTAGGATTAAATAGTATTCTCAAGCCTTGATTTTTTCTACTTACTTCTCCTGCTTCAGTCTTGACAGTGACCTTTCCTGCTTCTTTGCTCTGGATTGTGCTTTTCACATAGGATTCCTTAGCATGCACCACAAAGACGGATGACTTGGCATCAAAAGGCTTGTTCTGGGCCTCGATTCTCTCCTTTTCTGACTTTCGGAGGTAGGGAGCTGCCTCCCCGAAGATGGCCATATCAGCATCTGTAGCCATGGCTGCTGTTTACTGGGTGTAATGCAGCAAGTATCTGTGAGGGTAGAAAATACATTACAGTAGTGCACAATGGAAGAAACTCTCCCACAGTGCAGCGGATTTTGATGGTGCTCTGTTATAGTGTCATAGAATCATAGAATGGTTTGGGTTGGAAGAGACTTTAAAGATCATCTTGTTCCAACACTCCTGCCATGGGCAGGAACACATCCCACTAGATCAGGATGCTCAAAGTCCTATCCAGCCTGGCCTTGAACACTTCCAGGGATGGGGCATCCACAACTTCTCTGGGCAACCTGTTCCAGTGCCTCACTACACTCATCGTGAAGAATTTCTTCCTAATATCTAATCTAAACCTACCTTTAATCTTCTAGATTAAAGCCATTATCCCTCGTCCTATCACTACACTCCTTGGTAGACAGTCCCTCTCCAGCTTTTTTGTAGGCCCCCTTTAGGAACTGGAAGGCTACTATAAGGTCTCTTCGGAGCCTTCTCTTCTCTAGGCTATATAATCCCAGCTTTCTCAGCCTGCCTTCATAGGAAAGGTGCTCCAGCCCTCTGATCGCCTTTGTGGTCCTTCTCTGGACTCACTCCAACAAGTCCATGTCCTTCTTATGTTGGGGGCCCCAGAGCTGAATGCAGTACTCTAGATATGGTCTCACAAGAGCAGAGCAGAGGGGGAGAATCACATCCCTTGACCTGCTAGCTACACTTCTTTTGATGCAGCCCAGGATATGGTTGGCTTTGTGGGCTGCGAGCGCACATTGCCAGCTCACGTTGACTTTCTCATCAACCAGCACCCCCAAGTCCTTCTCCTCAGGGCTGCTCTCAATCCATTCTCCGCCCAGCCTGTACTTGTGCTTGGGATTGCCCTGACCCAGGTGCAGGGCCTTGCACTTGGCCTTGTTGAACATCATGATGTTTGCATGGGCCCACCTCTCAAGCCTGTCCAGGTCCTTGTGGATGGTGTCCCTTCCCTCCACACAGCTTGGTGTCGTTGTCAAACTTGCTGAGGATACACTCAATCCTACTGTCCACGTCACTGACAAAGTTGTTAAATGTATTACATCACTATATATATCATCTGATTTAATTGACTCCTTCTTTCATTCTTCTGTTAATTCAGTGCTCTACTCTATAATATTCTTTCCTTTATTTTTGTTTTATACAATGAGAACACTAGGCCTACTATACTACCGTATTTTCAGAGGAACATTTTCCGTGGTTCTTTCATTTGTTATACTAACAGGATAAACAGATCTTTTCCAAGATTCCAGACACTGCTCTCATAGACATTCCAGACTTTAGAATTGTGAAAGCCCTCTTGTGTCTCTTCTGTTTAGCACCTTTCAGACTATATGTCTACAATAAAAGACTGGAAAAGTACACTTGATATGCAGAGAGCTAATATTATTAACACTTCTCATAAAAGACATTCCCTTGGGATAAAATAGTCCAAGGTGTCAAGTCTTTCGATTATTCCACAGATCCATCTGCTAAAAAACACTGTTGATATTCTCTGTGTTGATCTGTTTTGTAACAGAAACTGAGTAATCTTATTTTCATTCACTACTTTTTTTTTTTTTTTTTTTTTTTGAGTAACCTTGTTTATTATTACTAAACAGTTGTCTTGACAGAAAAGCTCCATGCAATTTTGAAGCTGGAATTTAGGTATATTGTTCCAAAATTAATAGTGTTTCAAATTAATCCTTTGTTTTTAGCCTAATTTTATCTAGATTCATCATCTCTAATTTGGAATTTGAAAAGCTCTTCCTAATAAATTAAGAGGCTTATTTCTATCAGATACTTTCATGTATGCAAGACCTTTAGGTGAAAATCAAATAATCTGTTTGCTTTTTTCTTGAGAAACTATTTCACTTTGGTTGTAGGAAAGATATTCTGAACTTTGAATAACTTTAAAATTATTTTCTGAACCCTTTACTATTTAACAATCTCCATATTGAAGAATGCCCAGCCTAACTGAAATGATATTTTAACAATATCCACAGTATCTTTGTACATTATAAAACTAATTCCACTCAGTATTCTACTGTTTACATGTGACAAAAATTGCTTTGTCTTATTAGCCAACAGAGTTCATGACACAACTTACTTGTTTTCAATTCCAATGCATGGATACAATCTGCTGCTGCAAGCATGACTATTCTAACTATGATTTCCACTTCTTTGAGTTAAAAAGTTATTAAACAAATGAGACCATTTCACAAAATTATTATATAAGGTTGTAAAATGGATCCAGTCTTTCAAGAGCAGTTCTAGCATTGCATAACATTATTAAAATATGTATATGTTTTTTCCCATTTCTTCAAAGCCAGTACCAATGACCCTGTATGTTTGAAGCAAAGGCAAAGGAAAGGATGATTGTTGGCTTCAAGAATATATTTAATTTAAGTATAAGTAATTGGAAACTGCTACCTGATGGTTTTTTTCTTCTTAGGGCCATTCTTCCTAAGCTTAGGACCTAATGTTTTCCACTCCCTGTGGAAGAATCCTGGGAAGAATGCAGGCAATAAAGCACCTTTAAGACTACTGTCTTTGTGAATCCTGTCTGTTATGGGCAATCCAGCCCAAGTATCGTACTGTATTTATACAATGGACACAAATATAAGTGATACAGGGATTGCTAGCATACCTGCAAAGAAGCCCTATTTTAGAGCATCTATTTCTGTCCCTAAAGAGCAAATAAATCAGTATCTTACCTTTTGTGAGACCAGATGAATGGCTCACAGACTGGAAGCTGGTCAGTACTGTAACACAGAATTAGCAACTTCCGTTTTACTGCTGCACAGAATTCCAGAGAAAATTTATCGACAGAAAATGTACAGATGCCTTGAAAGCAGATTGAAAATCCCAACTGACACTGGCAGTCCCCTATGGAATGAATATAAGTGTCTGCAGGAATGCTCTGGTGCTTGTGGAATGCAGGGCCAGTTTTCCTTCATCCCCCACCTCCCCAGTCCAAAGCCTCCGACACTCTTACCTTACAGATTTCTGAAGAAGGACAAGATACACTGATCCCAGGGTACTTTTATAGGGTCTGATTTGCATATGTAGCAGCCACCTCCTCTTTCTTAGGTCAAAACACTTTTGGAAATCTTAACCCCTAGCAGAATTCCCATTCATTAGAAGTGAATGGATATAATTAGACATAACGGATCTGTGAATCTACCTCCTATAAATAATTTAACAAGAGAGTGTGAGATGGGGGTGGGGTGGAAGGGTGGGTGTACTAATGGAGATGAAAGGGGCTGCATGGGTACTGTAATCAATCAGACACTGACTCAAGCAGAGAAAGTGAAGAGTAAGAGCCAGTGTGTTGTAACGAAATATGTAGGTATGGAGAGGTGAAGGTGCAGACTACTGCATTCTGCAAATGCTCTGAGTCTGCAGTGTGGAAAAGCACAAGGGCTCCCACTGACATGCAGGGTTATTGTTAGGGGAAGGGAATCCCAATACAGGAGGAAGCATCTGAATAGTAACAGAAGTCATAGGAGTGAGAATCAAGTGATTATATGAATGACAAAGTAGCAAAATGGACTAAAGCCAAAGCAAGAGAAGGCGGAAAGGATGAGTCTGAAGTAGTGATAAGGAGGGAAGGATATGTCATTAAGGAAAAGAGAGTAAATAGAAGTGTGAGTCCAAGCAGATAACAGCAGGTCACCACAGATACAAGGACCAAGAAAAGGGCAAAACAAGTTAAACAAGTCTAGAGTTGAGGACAGAAGCCTTTAAGACTGAAGTCACAGAGACAGATCCCAGAGGAAAGGCACAGAAATCCAACTCTGTTGTTTCTGGGGCTGAAGTGTTTCAAGAATCATATAACCAGGGCTATTGAGCTGCTGTACTGAACTTAATATATATATTCCACTGGAAGCAGGAGGAATAGGTGCTCTCTGAACATAAGGGAGTGGTTCAGTGCTGCTTCTGCAGGATGTGTGCTGGATGGAGAGAAGAATGAATAAATCTAGCTTCTCTGGAAGAGAAACAGTCACATCCTATGCTAGCCTGGAAGAGAAGCAGCAATTCTTAGAAGGAGCTGATCCCCATGCTAGCATACAAAAAAAGTATTTCTTCTGTGCTGATCCCCGGGATGTCTCCAACTCACATTATGGAGGGTGTTACGCATATTCTGCAACAGCACAAGGAGGTGAAAAGTGAGGGGGGCAGTGCGACCCTTTGTTGAGAAACACTTTCACACCCATGCAATGTATCTGGATTTTTTTTTTTCCATATGTTGTTCTTCACTTTCCAAATTCCAGTTCCTATGACAAACGAGGAAATTTGAACCAAATCAAAACTCAACAGCTTCACCTGATCCCATAGCATACTGCCACCCACTTAGCAGCACCTGTTGTGTTTCACTCCCTCTTAGCATCAGCTACTCAGAGATCTGGATAAGAAAGCAAGGAAATTCCTTCCTCCTCTTCTCTCAGCTGACTGTTTCACTGTGGTGGCACTGTAATCCTGGGGCTGGGGAGGAAATTGGCAGCTTCACATTTGGAGTAAGCCCACACTGAAGAATATAAATGAGTTCTATGGTTTAACCCTAACAGCTAGTTCCTTAGCTGACTTAAAAACAGCACTTCTTTCATGTCTTTAATGTGATTACACTGCTTGAGAATTGGAATCTGATGTGAATTTCAGGTATTTCAGTGACTTTGTGTGTTGTCTCATTTCACTGCTGCATGTGCTTCTGATCTGGATTAACATTGGCTACAAACAAAAGAAAAACACATGTTTTAGCATACATGGTTTTCTCACAGTCATATATAATACCGACATTAGACTGACAGCTCGCTAAAAGCCTTCATCTGCAAGATTTTTCCAACAGAAAAAGAATTGTACATAACTTTTGGAAGACTAAAGGATTTATCAGAAATAATTTTTCAAAGTATTTTTCAAAATATTGAAATTGAAAATTTTTGTAACCTGTAACATTTTGCTTGCTCTGTTTTTCTCATTCTTTTCCTTTGCTTTTATTTACTTTTCTTTTTGCTAGACAATACAACAGAATGCAATGTGATTATTGGTTTTCTCTCTGTATTTATTCTTGCTTTGGCTTTTTCCTTTTTGTCATTTGAAGAGCAGTTTTCTTAATTTGGAGAAACTCTGTAGCCATCGAAGAAAAACTGAAACTGTGACTTTCTGAGATAGAAAGTCTCAGAAAAAATACAGGTGAATAAAAGCTGGAGGTCAAGAAGTGTGTGTGTGTGTGTGTGTGTCTGGGGTAATTAAGACTTTATGTTATATAGTTTATTTTGTTTCCTTTGGTGGTAAAAGAAAATAAAAAACCTACAGCAAAATTAAGTAATTGTAATTGTGGCAGCTCATAAATATTTTTTTTTCCTCCTCCATAATGTCAGGAAATCTTTTGCTTTAAATGAACAATATTTTCATTTAAATCAAGCAGAAAAAAAAACCAGCCAGCAGCAGCAGCTTTTCACAACAGGCATTCTGGCTTTTTTTTTTTTTTTTTCGCTAGCTGTAGTACTCTCCCAGGGTCTGCCCTTCTCTACCAAATCCACTGCCAACCTCTCCCTACTGACTGCATGAGTGTAGCCCTTCTAGTGTATACATGCATTCCCCATTTGCTCAAGTCCTTCATCAACAACGATCCTTCACTCCACAACAAACTATATGCAGACATGCATAGCATCCACCTGTGAGCTAGGTATCTGAGATCCCATTATTATTGATGGAGCTCGAGCTCATGGAGTCTGGGAGAATGACTTGTTTGTCCCGTGGCTTGGAGGTGGGGCCCTTGGCCTACTCAGGCCTGTGGCAGGCTGTGCCAGATGAGGAGACCTGGCTGGAGCTCAATGTGGGCTCTGGGCATGAGGCACTGGGGGCAGAGCATGGGGTGACTGGAGCTGAGAAAATAGTGAAACGAGAAAGGGAAGCATTGAAACTCCCAGAGACCTGACTAGACCACCAAACAGTGTTTTAAAACCAGCTCATAGCTGGCATTTGCTGGCTTATGTCCCTGCATACTTTCCCTGGCAGGGCCCGGCCAAGAGCCACCCAGGGTGGTGGCCATTGCCCCACAGGAGAGGGCAGTGTGGGGTGCTGCCAGAGGCTTCCCTCCTCTCTGGCTGCACTGAGGTGTTGGCTGCCTGCCGCCCGCTGCTCTTCTCCCACAACCAGTGTTTGTGGTGGGGGAGCTGGATGTAGCTGAATGGCTGCAGGAAGAAATAAAAATAATCTCTCTGCTGGTGCAAGGCCAAACAAGTGTATTACCAAAAGCACCTTGCTCACCCCCTGCCAACCTTTCTGAAAAGCGGCTGGTACCAAAAACTGTGATATTTTACAGTTCCGTGATGGAACCTTTGGAATAACAGTGCATATGTTAGTACACTTACAAATCCTGCTGTGGGTGACACGTCTTCACACTGCCTCTTCGATTGTGTTCAGCATTACAAATGTCACAGGGAAGAGAGGTGCTGCTTATATAAAGGGTGCCGCAATAACCCAAGGGGTTCAAAGGGCACTAGAAGTGCCAGAGGTGCTCAGCTATGGTGAATCCTAAACTATGATTCTAAAATGGACCAACTGGTGTTCCTTCCTACCATTAGCTGTGTTCTGCCCCCCAAAAGTTATTTACATGTTTTATTAAAAACCCTTAGCATTTCAAGCCAGTGGTTTTTTTTACAGCACTTGAGGGTTGGCTGGAGGATTAGAAAAGATATCCAAAAAGGACACATGAAGGTCAGCTAGGGACTGACAATTCTGGAGGGATAGCCAAAGATGTTTAGCACTTACTTTAAATAAACAGCAAGTTTGAGGTAGCCGCTAAAGCTTGTCTTGTATGCCAAAAATATCAACCAAGTCAACCTCACACTCTTACTCTGTGGCTTGGCAAAAATAAATTTATTTATTACCAGTAACTGGACTGGAGTCCCTGTAGAGAAAAACAACTTCACTTCTAATTTACCAGAGCCCTTAGACACATTGAATGCATTCCCAAACCACCTAATTTACTTACCAGACTGTAAAAGGTGGTCAGTAGCTAGAGCTTACATTAAAAAATATACTTTATCTTATTTATGTTGCATTTGCAATCAACATGTAAGTGTTGAATATCTAGTTCAGCACAACAGAAAATACTATGTTTAGGGCTAATAAACTGTTGTTAGGAAATGGAAAAGCCCAGTATGTTGAGAATGACAATAAACAGGCAAGAGAACTAGCAGGTGAACAGATGAAGGGGAGGGTAGGGGGATGAGGTGAGGAGGGGAAGGAAGAGGCAGGAGAGTTCGTGGGCCTGAGTGGTACAGGCAGAGCCACTAGTCCTGAAGCTTGAGGTGGGCCCATGCGCAGAGTAATGGGTTGGCTCACTTTGCTCGCAGAGGATCTTGGCATAGTGCAGCAGCCTCTTACACCTGCTATGAGGGTGAGGAAAGCATCACCCCCTTCTCACTGCCTTTTATTTCTTGAGGATGGCTGGAGGCCTAACACGTCTTACAGCATGGTACATCTGCCCATAATGCTGGCCTTAGCATGTGAGTTGTGGAAAGGAGCATAGACTCCTACCACCCAGTGCTAAAGCTTTGCCTCAATCATTCAGGAAAGGCAACTAAATTTTTTATGAAACTGCCCAGACCAGAGGTTTCCCTGCTGTGGAGTTGGTTGCATAGGTAGGAAGAAGATAGTGGGCTTGTGTGATATGACAATGGCACTGCATCTGACAGGAACAGTTTGCCTGGCTGGTATATTCATTTAGATGTGAATGATCAACAGCAGTAGTCACTGTAATGTCACTCCTCTTTTACAAGGAGACAGATATACCTTTGCTATGGATCTGAACACTGGCACTAAACTCACCATTTTCTAGGCCCATTCTTGGATGGCTCAGTGATAGACCTTCCATGGACAGAGAGAGAATAAGGAATCCAGGAAAGGTAGGGGAGGACTTGACTCAAATTGTAAATTTATAAAATGTACTGTGATGACTAAATCAAATGTCCACCCTGGAAGACACCTCCTTCCTCTAAGGAGCTTTTGAAATACATGGCAATGCAATGTGAAAAACAGATGAGATGCTTTTCAAATATGATGGCAATTTGCTTGGCAACTGCATCAGCCAGTTCCCTCAGGACCCTGGGATGCATGTCATCAGGCCCCATAGACTTGTAGGTGTTCAGTTTCAGCAGGCGATCTCGAACCTGATCTTCTCGCACAGTGGGAAGGTCTTTGTTCCCCCATCCCCTGCCTAGATGTTCTGGGACTTGAGAGATATGTGAAGCCTGCCTGCCAGTGAAGACTGAGGCAAAGAACTTGTTGAGTACCTCAGCCTTTCCCATGTCTGTCATTACCAGTTCTCCCTTCTCATTTATCAGAGGAGAGACAGTCTCCTTAACCTTTCTTTTCTGACCTATGTATCTATAGAACGCCTTCTTGCTCTTCTTTGCATAACAGATAAAAAAAATGTTGTTTAAAACCTTATACTGTATAACAAAACAGAATTCTTTCTGGAGTGTATGTCATCTTCTGTCCATTGAGCAGGGAACTCGTGCAACTGTCCCTGTGTTCTTCTGCCTTCAGAAGGTATCTCCTGCTACGTGGACCACACACCTATAGAGATAGAGCTGCAATATCAAACGAGACCCCGTGTTCAATGCTACCCAGACACATTTAGACTATATAACCTTCTCCTCTTGCATGACCCAGCACATTCTCCACTTTAATGCAGACCACAACACCTTGTCACATATAGCTGACATAGACAACTGAGAGGCAGGGAATGAAGCTCTATATTTGGCTTATTTTGCAGTACTTTCATCTCCTTACATTAATGTAAAAGAAAGATTACCTCCTGAGCAGATTCACTGGGTTTTCCAAGAGANTGTAAAAGGTGGTCAGTAGCTAGAGCTTACATTAAAAAATATACTTTATCTTATTTATGTTGCATTTGCAATCAACATGTAAGTGTTGAATATCTAGTTCAGCACAACAGAAAATACTATGTTTAGGGCTAATAAACTGTTGTTAGGAAATGGAAAAGCCCAGTATGTTGAGAATGACAATAAACAGGCAAGAGAACTAGCAGGTGAACAGATGAAGGGGAGGGTAGGGGGATGAGGTGAGGAGGGGAAGGAAGAGGCAGGAGAGTTCGTGGGCCTGAGTGGTACAGGCAGAGCCACTAGTCCTGAAGCTTGAGGTGGGCCCATGCGCAGAGTAATGGGTTGGCTCACTTTGCTCGCAGAGGATCTTGGCATAGTGCAGCAGCCTCTTACACCTGCTATGAGGGTGAGGAAAGCATCACCCCCTTCTCACTGCCTTTTATTTCTTGAGGATGGCTGGAGGCCTAACACGTCTTACAGCATGGTACATCTGCCCATAATGCTGGCCTTAGCATGTGAGTTGTGGAAAGGAGCATAGACTCCTACCACCCAGTGCTAAAGCTTTGCCTCAATCATTCAGGAAAGGCAACTAAATTTTTTATGAAACTGCCCAGACCAGAGGTTTCCCTGCTGTGGAGTTGGTTGCATAGGTAGGAAGAAGATAGTGGGCTTGTGTGATATGACAATGGCACTGCATCTGACAGGAACAGTTTGCCTGGCTGGTATATTCATTTAGATGTGAATGATCAACAGCAGTAGTCACTGTAATGTCACTCCTCTTTTACAAGGAGACAGATATACCTTTGCTATGGATCTGAACACTGGCACTAAACTCACCATTTTCTAGGCCCATTCTTGGATGGCTCAGTGATAGACCTTCCATGGACAGAGAGAGAATAAGGAATCCAGGAAAGGTAGGGGAGGACTTGACTCAAATTGTAAATTTATAAAATGTACTGTGATGACTAAATCAAATGTCCACCCTGGAAGACACCTCCTTCCTCTAAGGAGCTTTTGAAATACGTGGCAATGCAATGTGAAAAACAGATGAGATGCTTTTCAAATATGATGGCAATTTGCTTGGCAACTGCATCAGCCAGTTCCCTCAGGACCCTGGGATGCATGTCATCAGGCCCCATAGACTTGTAGGTGTTCAGTTTCAGCAGGCGATCTCGAACCTGATCTTCTCGCACAGTGGGAAGGTCTTTGTTCCCCCATCCCCTGCCTAGATGTTCTGGGACTTGAGAGATATGTGAAGCCTGCCTGCCAGTGAAGACTGAGGCAAAGAACTTGTTGAGTACCTCAGCCTTTCCCATGTCTGTCATTACCAGTTCTCCCTTCTCATTTATCAGAGGGGAGACACTCTCCTTAGCCTTTCTTTTCTGACCTATGTATCTATAGAACGCCTTCTTGCTCTTCTTTGCATAACAGATAAAAAAAATGTTGTTTAAAACCTTATACTGTATAACAAAACAGAATTCTTTCTGGAGTGTATGTCATCTTCTGCCTCATACCTTGTTCTCAGTGGCATGCTCTTCCTTCTCAGCCTTGGCCAACATTAACTCCAGGTCATCAGTGTCTTTCTTCAGCTCTGAACATTCATCCTCCAGTTTCCTCTTCTTGGCTGTCAGCTCAGCATTAATTTCCTCCTCATCCTCAGTCTTTTCTGTCACCTGCTTAATTTTGGGTTTGAGCTGGATTTTGGTTTTGATGAGCTGGTCATATCGTTCTTCAGCATCAGCTAAAGCATCAGCTTCCTGTTGGAGAAAGGTAGTCATGTTTGCTAGTCTCAAGCTTTAGCAAACTTTTAATAGAAAAAGGCTATTTCATGCTGAAAAAAAAGACATATGGAATTTTTTTTAATTTTTTTTTTTATCTAGTGGGAAATAATTTTTGCACTGCCTCTTTTAAATCGGAATAGTTTTTCATTCTATCTCATTTTTTGGGTGTTCTCATCAGGCATTCTCTTTCTTTATTTATAAATAAGATGTGTAAATATATAAAACTTATTTTGTTTTACTGAGGATTTTGACTCCTTTGCTTGAAAGTTAATAACTGAATTGTGCACAGATCTTTTTGTTTTATCTCTGTGAAAGCTTTTCTCTAGTGACTACACTTGGGCCTTATACTTGGAGCTTACATGGAGTCACATACCTGTAGGCTCTGAGACTTACAAAGAGCTTCCCAAGCTGGAACCCCAGATGATAATGTGACAACGAGTGGTCTCAATTTTGCCTTTACTGATTCAGGTTAGAATATTCTGTAAGGCAGTTTTGTGTGCAGTTTGACAGTTCTGTACTATGAAAGAAGATTTAGACCTTCCTTATTTTCCCCTGGAAGAAACTTACTAATAATACTCACAGCCTGCACTTGGAGCTGCAGATCATTTTTCTCCTGCACCAGCTTCACCATTTTCTCCTCCAGCTCCTTCCTCTTTGCCTCAGACTTTGCAAGCTCTTCCTTGGTTTTCTCAAACTCTTCCTTCATGTTGGCCATTTCCTTCTCTGATTCTGCACTCTTCAGCAAGGGCTTGATCTTGAAGAACAGCTTCATCCAGGGCCAGTGCTTGACATTCATGAAAGCACGAACGTTGTACTGGATGCAGAAGACGATAGACTCCCTTAAGCATAATTAAAATGTACATTGAATATTCTGAGTGTGATGAGTAGTGACACTTTCCCCAAGTACAGTGACTTTAATTGAAGACGGGTAATGTCTACCTCCTTTCCACCATTCTCTGGTACTCCACTCTCATCAGGAAGCCCCTGCACCTGGCCTGTGTGCGAGTGATGAGCTGTGCCAGCTTCTCATCCCTCATCTCCTCCAGGAGTCCCAGCAGCCCAGCTTTGAAGAACACCTTGAGAAAGAGAATAGTTGCAGGACATCGATGTCACTTAGAACAAAGCATGGGCACATAGTGATCGAGTCGAAGAGAGTGTGTACCTTGGTGTGTCCAAATTTGTACTGGGTGTGGTCCACATCAATGGACCCAAGGAGCTTCTCAGAAGCCTTCTTGCTATCAATGAACTGTCCCTCTGGGATAGCACTGGCATTAAGCAACTTATACCTGTGGGATGAAGGGAAATATGAATTAATTCAATCTCAAGTCACAGGGTTATACTATTTATTGAAATTAACAGTGTTCTTTGCAGCAGAAGGAGGCTGTGGAAGTTGGCATGCCATCCCTTGTTTAGAGATGACATTTATAATCAAGTCCAAACCTGAGGACAAAATTGTGAAAAAATTTACAGTCTTTAAGTGCAAATAGGACACTGATCTCTAGCCATTTCATTGTGATATCTTTGTTTCTTAGACTATGCTGTTGTTCTTGAATAGAAAATGGCTAGACAGGAACATTGCCACAATGTGTGTAGGAGGAAATCATCTTCCCCTGAAACTAGCAGCTGATATAGCTGCTAAAGCACTCTATCCCAGTTTGTAATTTTTGTATGAGAATTTGTTGTATCTGCATATCAGTCTTCATTTTTTAATCTTGTAAGCACAGGCTTGTGTAGCTCTAATTTACTTCCATAGTCAGAGATTAGCAAAGCTCAGTTGCGATGAGCAAAAATCAGTAAGGACACCAGAGGAGACCTTCGTTTCTCAACGATTTCTCCCTTGCTAGCCATACATGTTGGTTTTGATTAAATGAATTTATGTAGTCCATTAAATGTAGTCCACAAGAAATGGAGAAAATGAACTGCCACTCTGCAACTGTCTCTGTCTCTACATACTCTGGCACGTGGAGCATAGCTTCTGGCAAACCTTAGGTGCTCAGTTACTGATCTGTTATATCGGAGTCATTGCTTTTGGAACTGTTCTCTTACCTTTTCTTGTTATGCTTGGTGTCCTCCAGTGAAGTACCTAATATGGTCTAAAAACAGATGCTTGTGAATCCAGCTGGGAGACCTACCGATGTTTTAGAAGAGAGGACATCAGGACTTCACCCCAAATTACATGCTTTTCTGCATTCTCTCAAGTTTTAGTTTAAAAACTCCTCTCTATATTTTTAATTTTGGTATAGTAACTCCTGACCTTCTGGTTATTGGACGTAGGCAAGAAAACTGGTCTACCCTCACCATAAGAACTGATGGAAAATGCTTTTAATTGAACTTTTTATCTCAGCTATAACTGCAGGGATAGGTGGGAGCAGAGCTAATCCTATTGCCATGACATGACCAGTGCAAAGAGCTAGTGGAATGTTACAGAGAAGATGTGATAATGGCTGAAGCTTAGTCACAGGAGGTTAGACCCTAGCTATGTTACCAGGGACACAATGACTCAAAGAAGGGGCGGATACCCCGGGAACCAAGAAGAAAAGATGAGGAGCTTTAGTCAAACATGCATATAAATCAATGATGGTCAAAAACAAAGGGACAAGGGGATAGCTGAGGTGAGGTTCAGGTTGGATATCAGGAAAAGGTTCTTCACCGAGAGGGTGGTTGCACACTGGAACAGGCTCCTCAGGAACGTAGTCACAGCACCGAGCCTGTCAGAGTTTGAGAAGTGTTTGGACTATGCTCTCAGACATATGGTCTGAATTTTTGGGTAGACCTGTGTGAAGCCAGGAGTTGGACTTGATGATCCTTGTGGGTCCCTTCCAACTCTTATTTAAAAAAAAAAAAAAAAAAAACCTATCCTCAATTACATCCGAAAACCACACCTCAATAATAAACAAACCTCTCGACTGTGTGTTGATCGGCTCTTTGCACACCGGGTAAAGAACTCGGTTTTGGGACAACAATTTGGCTGCCACGAAGGGACAGCCCTAAGGCCTTGCCCTGCTCGACTTGCCACCTCCAGGAACGGATTGAAGAGGATACGGTCCAGCGCACAGAGATCTATTGATGGGTGACTCCGCTCCCTACAGCGCCGGGGCGGTAACCAACTAAACGGTGCAAGGTCGACCAGAGATAATTTGAAAAGGGGGACAGCAAGAGGGAGAGAAATCACAGAACGGTGAGTATTGATCCCTTACAGGTTATGATCCACCTAAGTAGTGCTTTGAGGTATGCAGTGGGAGTCCATGGTAAATACATGCAGATTCTTGATAGCCAGTAAGCTGTCTTTACTGACAGGGGATCAGAGCCAAGTGCGCAAGGAAAAGTTTTTGGAAAATATGGGATCTAGCCAATTCTCGGCCATTCCCCCTTGCTTCTCTCTGGGATGTATTTTAAAGAGTTGGAATAAATTTGTTGGTGTTGTGGTTTAACCACACAGGCNTTTGCCCCGGCCAGCCCCCCCAGTTTTATTGTTCAGCATGACTGTCATATGGTATGGAATATCCCTTTGGTCAGTTTGGGTCAGCTGTCCTGGTCCTGTCCCCTCCCAGCTTCTTGTGCACCCCCAGCCTCCTTGCTGGCAGGGCAATAGGAGGAGCTGAAAAGTCCTTGGCTCTGTATGAACACAGCTCTGCAGCAACTGAAAACATCACCATTATCTTCATCAAAAAATCCAAAACACAGCATTGTGTGAGCCTCTACAAAGAGAATTTAACTCTATCCCAGCCAAAACCATGACAGCTGGGGACCCCATGACTAAAAAAAAAGATGAAGAGGTATTGTAATCAATGGTGGCTACAGTACAAGTTAGACAATAGTGAAAGATGGCCTGAAAATGGATCCATAAGTTATAATACCATATTACAATTAATATTGTTTTGCCAGTGGGAAGGTAAATGAGAAGAAGTGACATATGCAGATGCATTTATGGCTTTGTGTTAAGACCTGAAACACCTAAGGCGGGATAACTTGTGGAATAATATGAAATCAGCTGAAGGGATTATGGTACTGGCTGAGACTAGAAATGACTATAAATGTTCAGAGAATAGAAAATTCAGTGAAAATTCTCCTGAGGAGGAAGATACACAGATGTTGGTATCCCAAATGGTATTCCCCAATCCTCCTTACGAGAATTGGGAACAATCACTCCTGGGGACTAGTGAAAGTTTTAGTCCTTTTCAAGTAGAACAAGGGGGCAAGCTGCCCCTCCAGCAGCTGTTCAGACTCCTCTAAGGCAGGCAGTAGGACCAGAGGGTACACCCACCCATGTAACTATGTATGTGCATGTTCCTTTTACAACATCTGATCTACTTAGTTGGAAATGTTGTTGGATCATACCGAAGGAACCCTAAGGGAATGTATCAGTTGTGGGAGACGGTAATGCTGGCACATAACCCCAAATGGTGGAATGTGTGAGGTTTGTTGAATGCTCTTACAACACAAGAAAGAAGAATGGTTATAGAAAAGGCCAAAGAAGGCAGAAAGAAATAGTCAGGATGATTCTGAAAATTATTTTCCCACTAGAAGGCGCCCCAGTTGGGATGCCAGCTCCCAAGAGGGGAGAAACCAACTGGAACAGTATCAACAGTTGATATTATACAGACTAAAACATGGAGTGCCCAAGCCCAAAAATGTGTCTAAACTATACGAGACAAGGCAGGGCCCAGAGGAAGACCCATCAGCATTTTATGAGAGATTATGTGAGGTAGCTAGAAAGTGGACAGATTTGCATCCAGATCATGGAGCAAACCAGAGAATGTTTAACATGTTGTTCATGGGGTAATCAGGTCAGGACATCAGAAGAAAATTGCAGAAGGTTGATGGGTCTGAGGGAATGCCAATGTCACAGTTAATAGAGATTGCTTACAAGATAGATAATAACCGAGATGAGAAAGAGAAGAGAGAGAAACAAAATGGACTGAAGCTGCAAGCCTTCGTTGGCAGCAACAATAAATGGGAACAATGATAGGGGGAAAGCTAGGGGACAAGGCAGAGAAGGACTTGTCAGTTTATGCCAACAGGCTTACACCAGCAGACCAGACTTAAAGGATGAACCATTAAAAAATGCAGATTTAGAGCTATACACTGACTCTGTGTGTTGATCAGCTCTTTGCATACCGTGTAAAAAAAAACAGTTTGGGGACAATGGCAGCACTGTTCTTAATGCAGCTCAGGATGCTTGGCCTTCTCTTCCTCAAGGGCACGTTACTTTCTCACATTGAACTTGTCCACCAGGACTGCCAGGTCCCTCTCTTTAAAACTGCATTCCAGCCAGCTGGTCCTCAGCCTGTGTTGGGTGCAGGACTTTGCACTTCCTGCACCTTTTTTTGGGTGCAGGACTTTGCACTTCCCTTTGTTGAACTTACTGTCAAACCTTTTCTCCATCCTGCTGTCAAGGTCCCTGCTCAATTTTGTATTTTCTGCAAACTTGCTGAGGGTGCATTCTATCCCATTGTCCAGGTCATTAATGACGATGCTAAATGCTATTGAACCTCTGTTTCGCGGCCCTGTATTTCCTCTATAGCATGTTGTTTGCAGTTTTCCTAGTTGTGCCCAGGCTTCTTGTTACATTAGGAGGTCCTAAACAAATTCTGGTACCTCAGGGATATCATTAGATACCATGCATACCATGGGACTATCCAGAGGTGGTGCTAATGCTTCTTCCATGTTGAACATCAGGATATCATCCTGCCTGCCAATCTAAAACAGCCTCCAGTTAGCTCCCACCTTTACAATGTAATTTTCTACTGTCAGAGAATATCAGGACTCCGAGTGTGCAACAACACATGTACTATTTAAGACAGGTCAGACAGAAGCTTTATTAACTACCATCATAGTGAGAGAACGCTCAGGCAACATTTCCCCCCTGTGCCCTCGTGTTCTCTCCCCAGTGGTGGCAGAGACCTGGCTTATATACTGTTTCAAAGAAATGAAAGAAGTAAGGAAAATCATTCCAATGTTAACAAAGACAGGTGTGCATTCTTGGGAAGAATGGACTTCAGACAATCATTTTTATGTTAATGAAGCCATTATGTTAATGAAGCCTCCCATTCCTGGGAGGGATTGACTCCTTAAGTATCTTGTTAACTGCCACCATTGACACTGTGGAGGAGCCTGTAGGAGCGGCACATCCAGCATTATCTGGGAGATACAATCAGACTGTTAGCTTTCGGTTGAATGGCATGCTCCTTTTGTTAGGATAAACTTCTTAGACCTCTCACGTCTTAAACATTAATAATTTTTCCACCACTGTACGTTTTGGGTTCCTAGGATCCATCTCATCTCAGCCTGTGGCATGGCATAATCATGGCTTTCCTCCCTGGAAATATTAAACCTTCCTTATCAACTGATGACCTTCCTTATCAACTGCTGTCAAATGAACAGCTTAGAGGAGATGCATGGAATTCTTCACAGGGCTAAGCAGAGGTGATGGAGAAATTTGTCAAGATTTCTTTGTCAATGCTGCCAGTGTCAGCGTGTCTCTCTTTTGCTCCAGTTTCATTCCATATACAGACGATACTTTGCTCCCAGAATCCAATCCGGAGCAAACCAGCTGGTTCTCTCCACCCAGCAACTATAGCACAATGTGATAACATTAGTTCAGCCCAGGGTCTGTTCCAGCCAGACAATACAGTTACAGAAAAGACTGTCACAGCCAGTATTCAGAAATGCTTTTTTAAACATACTTGAAAGGAAGGCTAATTTGGTAAAACACTTAGCACTAATTTTAGCTCTTTTTTTTTTCACCCTTTAATAATTATTTCCCTTTTATTAATAAAGCCAGCAATGTCTTCATATAAAAACAAGTAGGGTCCTGCCAACAGTTAAATTTCTGTGAATCCTGTTTCTGTCTCTTACAGCTGGCCTCCACTAGTGATGGAAGTAAAACACAGCACAGACAAATAAAAGTAGCTGACTGAAAGCTGTCTCTGCATATAGAATGTCCTGCACAGCTATGTGGTGTGAGCAAAGCACCGGAGTGCTGACATTCTCTGCAGAGGAGTGGGGATTCGGGATTTGCGTATGCTGAAAATAGATCCTTCCTGAGATAATTAGGCAGCTGCCTCACTCTGCCAGCTCCAAAGACACAACTTCCCCTCCCCCATGCTGAGGAGGCCAGAAAGGAGAGAAGTAATTTCAGCAGTTCAGATAAAATAAGGTTGAAATATCTCAAAATTTTCAGTTTGTGGTCTGCCATTGCAAGAGCCCCGGGAGAACTTAACTTCCACCTTTTCATGTTACTGTGGTGATAATGGTTACATTTCAAGTGGGAATAACTGATTTGAACAATGCACTGTTCCGAAAGGAGAATTTACTCATATGCAATACAAGCTCTATGGTGTTATCTTCATCCAATAGTATCCACTGACTTTAAGGTAGCTCACTATTTTGTCAGTAAAATGGGCTAGAAAACTGCTTACAATTTGTTTATATGGCTTAAACCAGCTAGTGGTGTCTTACTAATCTGTAATAACTTTGTTGTCCCAAAACCGAGTTCTTTACCTGGTGTGCAAAGAGCCGATCAACACACAGTCGAGAGCTTTGTTTATTCTGTATCTGTGCAGAGATGGTTGCCAAGTGGTAGCTCCATGAAGCTGGCACACCGACTGTCCCAGTTGCAGCTTCTTTATACCAGTCTACTTCATCATTATTGGTTAATTATTACTATAGGCAAATAGAAGTTAGTTCTTACTTTTCTAATTAGCATTTAAAGATATAGTAACCTATTAGTTTGCTATGCATGTGCTATGAGGGGTGGTCTTAAGTGAGGAGTGGTCTTTTTATGAGGAGTGGTCTTTTTATGAGGAGGGTGCCTCCCTTCAGGAGGTGTGGTTTTTAAGTATACTAATGTGGAAATCATAAAGTCCAAAATGCATGTTGTAAGCTCCATGTACAGTGCACGAGTCTTTGAAAAGGCTGCACATAGCTGAACCAGCTATAAAATTCCAACCTTTCTGAGGGTCAGGGATTAGTGGGACTTCATCTAGAATCATAGATTCATAGAATCATACACTATCCTGAGTTGCAAGGGACCCGCAAAGGTCATTGAGTCTAACTCCCAGCTCTGCACAGGACCACCCAGAAATCAAACCCTGTGTCTAAGAGCATTGTCCAAACACTTCTTGAACTCCAACAGACTTGATGCCGTGACCTCTTCCCTGGGGAGCCTGGTCCAGTGCCTGACTACCCTCTTGATGAAGAACCTTTTCCTAATATCCAGCCTGACCCTCCCCTGACACAGCTTTATGCCGTTCCCTTGAGTCCTATCACTGGTCACCAGAGAGCAGAGATCAGTGCCTGCCCCTCCTCTCCCCCTCGTGAGGAGCTGTAGGCTGTCATGAGGCCTACAATCCAAGTGACTTCAGCCACTCCTCATACATCTTCCCCTCTAGACCCTTCACCATCTTTGTTGCCCTCCTTTGGACACTCTCTAATAGTTTCATGTCCTTCTTGTATTGTGGTGACAAAAACTGTACACAGTACTAGAGGTGAGGCTGCACCAGCACAGAGCAGAGTGGGACAGGGTAGCTTCAACCAGGTAGCAGTGCTGTACTTGATGTATCCCAGGATACGGTTGGTCCTTTTGGCTGCCAGGGCACTGCTGACTCATGTTCAACTTGTCAACCAGAACGCCCAGATCCCTTTCCATGGGGCTGTTCTCCAGTCTCTTGTGCCCCAGTCTGTATGTATAGCCAGGGTTGCCTCATCCCAGGTGTAGAATCTGGCACTTGTTCTTGTTAAACTTCATATTGTTGGTGATTGCCCAGCCCTCTGATATGTCAAGATCTCTCTGCAAGGCCCCTCTACCCTCAAGGGAGTCAGCAGCTCCTCCCAATTTAGTATTATCTGCAGATTTACTCAATACACCTTCAAGTCCTACATCCAAGTCATTTATGAAAACATTAAAGAAAACAGGCCCTAAAACAGAGCCCTGGGGAACCCCACTAGTGACCGACCACCAGCCTGATATAACCCCACTTACTTAAACCCTTTGAGCCCAACCCATCAGCCAATTGTTCAATTGTATTATGCATTTATCTAGTTATATGCTGGACATTTTGGGTAGCGAGGAGGGTGCACAGCAAGCTTACAACCCCAGACTTCAGGAGAGCATGCTTTGGCCTCTTCAGGGATCTGCTTGGTAGAGTACCATGGGATAAAGCCCTGGAGGGGACAGGGTCTCAAGAAAGCTGGCTAATATTCAAGGATCACCTCCTCCAAGCTCAAGATCAATGCATCCCAACAAAGAGGAAGTCAGGCAAAGAAAACAGGAGGCCTGCATGGATGGACGAGGAGCTCCTGGACAAAGTCAAACACAAAAAAGAAGCCTCCAGAGAGTCGAAGCAAGGACAGGTAACCTGGAAGGAATACGGAGACATTGTCTGAACAGCCAGGGATCAGGTTAGGAAAGGTAAAGCCGAAATAGAATTGAATCTGGCCAGAGACATCAAGAGCAAGAAGAAGGGCTTCTAGAAGTACATAGGTATAAAAGGAAGACTAGGGAAAATTTTTTTCCCCTTAGGAAATGGGAGACCTGGTTACCTGGTATATGGAGAAGGCTGAAGTACTTAATTACTTTTTTGCCTCAGTCTTCCCCAGCAAGTGCTCTAGCCACACCACCCAACTCACAGAATCCAAAGGCAGAGACTGGGAGAATGAGGTACCACCCACTGTAGGAGAAGATCAGGTTCGAGACCACCTAAGTAACCTGAAGGTGCACAAGTCCTTGAGACCTGACGAGATGCATCTGAGGATCCCAAGGCAACTGGTGAATGAAGTTGCTGGCCACAATCCATCATATCTGAGAAGTTGTGGCAGTCCAGTGACTGGAAAAGGGGAAACATAACCCCCATTTTTAAAAAGAGAAAAAAAAGAAGACCCGGGGAACTACCGGCCAGTCAGTCTCAACTCTGTGCCTGACACAGAGGTCATGATCATAGAGCATGATCATCCTGAAAAGTATGCTGAGGCACATGGAAAAGAGAGAAGTGACTGGGGAGCCAACACCTCTTCACTAAGGATACATCGTGCCTGACAGATTTGGTGGCCTTCTACAATTGGGTTACAGTATTGACGGATAAGGGAAAAGGAACTGATGTCATCTCCTGGGACTTGTGCAAAGCATTTGACACTGTCCTACATGAAATCCTGGTCTCTAAACTGGAGAGACATGG
>VXAL01005063.1:426689-439863 GCA_013399475.1 Chauna torquata | reverse complement strand
TCTATGATTCTATGATTCACAAAGGGGAGATGGTCTGGGGGTTATCCTGCACCTCTCAGCCACATATACGGCAAAACTAAAACCAACATGAGTATCCTGGTGCCTGAGGGAGTTGTACAGGCATGTTCTTAATAAATTAAGTAATTTTAGATTAATCTAAAAAAAAAAACCCTGAAAGTATAAATAGGTTTTTTTTTGAACCTGAGCCCAGCAAATTTTCATTTGCTTTCAAGAACAAATGCTTTAACATGTATGGAGGATACTTGTGAGGATCTTAGAGCCCTAGATGCCTAACATGAAAGAATAATTAAGTGTCTGAGTCCTCCTTACCACTAACAGCACTGCTAAAGGTGCCTTCAGAGGAGTTTCAAAGAGGCAATGTACTGAGAACAAACCACTTGAGGTAGTCAGTAGGGAATGCAGAGGAAAATATCAAGGCTTTGTCAACCACATTCAGGGACCGAATTATAATAGGTAGATACTTCCTGGTGCTCATCTTTCACAGACACAAAGCACTCCAGTTTGTTCTGACAGCTTGTGTCTTGAAACCTGTGTGTTGGGTGAGATAATGCCAACTACTATTTGTAATGTGAAAAAAAAAAAAAGCCTGAAGAAATGCTTAGCACATACTCTCTTCTGGAGAAGTGCAAGGACGAACTCATCCAGAGACTAAGCAACCATGGATACATCCATACAGGGGGCACATCTCCTTTCAAGTTAATGTCTCTGTGCACCTTTGCCGTCTCGGCAAAACCCCGTAAACCTGATGCTTTATAGCAAGTATCATCTCCATCGTAGGATACTGAGAAATGTAAAGTGCTACGTAACACTTTAAACTGCATTCAGAATTGATTTAGTGGAGTGCTTGAACCCATCTGAGATGAAGATCTGGCTCAAGAACTGGACAGATCCAGATGCCAGGACATCTCTCCTTGATTTAAGTGAAGTCCAGATTTCCCTCTAGTGTTTCAGAATTAACAACAGAAACTGCACATTGAGTGACTCGTGTCCAGTGATGTGTGTGCAATTTTCCTACTGTAGGAAGATGAAAGTTGCAGCACTGAAATCCAGGCAAGTCAAATAATTCCATCTGACAAGCAGTTAATTCACAATGAAGGTAATTCACCTGTTCCTCTGTAAAGTACCTTTTCAACAGAGGAAAAAGAATGAGAATGCTATCATACCACATGGAGGTTCTTGCTATTGCTATACTGACTCTTCACAGCCAGGGAGCATAGTCTGAGGCAGGTGAATGAGTAACAGGAATTTTCTTCAGCCAGAATTTCCCTACATCTGCTTGATTTTTTTTGTTAAGTGCACATACACTGAGTGGGGCTGCTAACTTGGCAGTTCCTGTTCTTGGCTTGAGAGATCCAGTTTGGTAGATTTGGGTCATGTCAGGCTTGGGGCTAGAGCCAAGGAAGGATTTACACATCAAAAATCACCCAAAATTTGGAAGTGCATTCCAGACCTACTGCTGTTTAGCAGCTGCTTGGTTAGCTCCGAAAAAAGTACATAAATTCACTAGATAGTCCCCTGTATGGCCTGCAAGTCCACTAAGCACTTGCTTGCATGCCAACTGGACCATCCCAGGAATCTAATCCAAGTAATTAGGTGCCTTATTTAATTAGTTAGGTGCCATTGGAACCCAGAACCTAGACAGATCCTTTCTGAGGGCAGTGATCTAGTAGGTGTGCTCTGAGCTTACCTAATGCAACTCAATATCATGGAGTTCAGCATCAAAACAAGCAGCCACAGGCCCGTTCAGGGAAGGAGGGAAGTTTTCTGGTTAAAGGCTAACACAGGTGACGTGTTTTGTTCTCAGGCGAAGAGACTTTAAATCCACCTCCCTGCCTCCAGAAGTCTCTCACCACTGGGTTAGCTGGCATGAGAGAGTTCTTCACCTCTCCTGTTGAACAGAGCCAGGTGTGCTACATCCACATATTGTGTATTTGACACTGAAGGCCTAACTTGTAATTGCTGTTGAATGTTTGCCTTTCCTCACCATACTGAAAAAGTTGTGTTCTAGCTTTCCTAGACAGCTGAAAGCCCTTGGAATGGTCATCTATGAATCCATCACTGGTCTCCACAGGGTCCAGGACTCAGGATACTCTTTCTCAATGCGCCCCTGAAGGTGGTATTCTCCTTGTCAGGTAGGTTTTGGTGTCTCCATGTAGCTTTCCTCATGCACTGGGTAAATAGCTTAGATGTTTAACTCGTGAATTGCATTCCATGTTGGAACATAAATAAAAAGTTTGCTGTTATGCTGCCAGTAGTGCCCCAACTCATTTTTACACCCGATGAACAGTTTTTGTAGCAAAAGGATAAAAAGAAGGGCAATCCCCAGAGTCCATGAGTTTGGACAGCTTTAGTGTACTTTGTGTTTACACTGCACACATCTGTACAACTTTGTGTTTGGTAATAGATGCTAATGAACAACTTCTGGTCCTGTCCATTTTATTGCGAACAACATTTGTGCTGCAAAGGATGTACCCCTCACTCCACCGAGCATAAAAGAAAGCACAAGTCCCTGAGACAATTTTGGATCATCATGGCCATCCAGGGAGACTGCCAAGTCTTCTGTCCCAAATGGGAAGACGGTGGGTACTGCAGGGTACAAGAAACTATTGTTTGTGCCTGATGGGATGAAAGAGCTGGGAGGGGAAGAGAAAAGGAAGGGAGAGAGAACATGGGCACGATTAATTCTCATTTCTAAGATTCCAAAGCTGAATCTATGATTAAAATTTCAGTCTTGCTGGGTTCTGGCAGATATGCAGGGCAGCAAGCACCCTCCATACACATCTCAGAGTTCTGGGAGGTTTTAAGTTCAGAACACTGACTTCACTATTCAATAGCCCTGGCAAGTGTTAAGAGGAAAGCTTTGGCATGTATTAAGGATCTCAAAAAGAGGGGAAAGGGGACTGCTGCCAAAAGCTCTCAGTTTCAAACTCAGTTTCTCTCAGAAACTCAGTTTCTATTGCTGCTCATTAAAGCTGCTATTCCTACACCTGGAAAACTGAGAGACAAAGGAAAGGGAGAGGATGAGGCGCGTAGTCTTGAACAGCTGTTCACTTCTTGCATTCCCACCCCTAGGTTTCTGGTGGTACATTCATAAGTGAAGTAAGTATTCACTATGCTTCGCAACTTGAATTTGGTTTAGGCAGTAACAAAGGCTTTTTTGGTGATGGTCTTAATCTAGAAACTGAAAACAATGCTCAGTGTTTCTTAAAAACCAACAATGTTGTTACTGTTTGTTAAGATTTTTTTGTCCTCTATGGTGCTATTTTGAGTTCTAGCATGTCTATTGTACACAGGCTGGAGCACTCACTCTGGTTGTTTACAATTTTCTTTGCATTGCCAGGCTTTTCTTCTACGAAGCATAATTTTGTAGCCAAAGTAGAAAAAACAAGCCGCAGCGTAAATAAACAGTCCATGCGTGAAAAGTGTTGGCTTAACATTCCTCAGAAGTTGTCTCTAGCTGTAACACCATCATGAGAGCATGAAACGTGACAAGTTTCAGGTTGGAGTCATAAAGCTTCAGTACCTATTTGGATTCAATGTTAAAGGATTGTCTTTGTGCAAATCTGTAATTGAAAACATTTCTCTAATTTCAGTGTTGTTGGGTAGGCTTTGGTGGTTACCCAGATTTCACTCTGGCTCTGCTGAGCACACTGAGGTCACAGCTTTTGCTGCCACCGAGATGACTGAGACTGCTGATTTCAGGGCTGCATGAGACTTTTTGGTTGCAGTAGCTGAAAACGTTGCTTTTCTGGGGCAGTTATGCCCTGTTGGCCACATCTGGAGACTATAGTGGGTGGAAGCATTTTGTTCCACTGTACTTTCATGTTCCCTACAAAAGGCCTATATATCTCAATGCACACCTCAAGTGCCTTATTGCCATAAGATGATGGCTTGCAGACTTTTTTTTATTGAACTTTCCTGGGAGATTGTTAAGCAGTATGTTGTCTCATGGTGACAGGTGTTCACTGGAGAAACAAGGGAAGAGTGAAGCAATGAGGAGTGTTCTTGTTACCAGCTCCCTCACCCTCAAAGATGGCTCACTAGGTGGATACAGCACAGCATCATCATGGCCTCGCCCCAGCCATGCAATCCACCACACACATATGAGGCACTTCCACCGGCCCAGTCCTGCACAGTGGTCCTTTCATCAGATACCACTTCTGCAAAGAAAACAAGTTTTGAGAACCATTGTCTGAAGGCTAAAAGGGAAGAAACATGTAACTGCAGCACTCCTACAAGGTTTCCCAGTCCCACAGAAGAGCGGGGACAATGCAGGAGTAGAAGAGAAGAATCTGCCTGGGCTAACAGCATTCACATCAGTAAACCAGTTGCTGGTGGTGATAGGACAACTCCCACAACCTATCCCACCGGTAGGTCCCAGAGGCTGAACAGGGCACTTAATGCAGCCCTCGAGCTGCTTTTTTCTAGCTGCTCCCTGACTGCAGCTCTAGAGAGCAGTTCTGCAGGTGGCACATGGATTCTGCATCGTTAGGTCTGATGTGTTGATGGGGTTGGGCTTCAAAAGCACAGTGAAATTGGGGCTCATTAACTCAGTGAGCTGCACTGAAGAACTTTGTCTCCTTGCTTCAAAAGACCAATATGAGACCAAGCAGAGTTTTTGAAGTAGATCACAGTGTGCACACACAAATTACTGGATGCTGTTGCTCTCTGACCACCACCACCACCACCACTGTAATACTTGCCAGCATGCATCATCCCTTGGCTAGGACCATCTCTTGATAGCCATTTTTCTCTACATGAAATGGCTCCTGGAAGGTGCTGTAATGAACACAGCCAATCTATGAGAAGTTTAAAAAAAAAATACAAAATTAAAGAAGGTCAGTTTGTAGCTGGACAGACTCACCACCTGGGCTGGAAGGTAAACGAGTTTCATCAGGTGCCAGAGTTGCTGTTTTCTCACTGGGTTTGCTAGACTCTGCCCAGCATATCTCATGTGTTTGCACACGCTGTGCTGGGGGTCACATATCATTCTCATCTCTTCACCACCTGCTCGTGACTGGCTTGCAGCCTAATCTTCCAACCAGATGAGCCACAGTCACTGGTAAACAGACAAAAAAATCCATGGTGAGGCACACCTAGCAGTTTACTACAATTGCTGCAAGTACTACCAGCATAGGATATCTCTGAGGGATCGATGTGTACTAAATGCATCATACACAACATTGTCTTGAAAGAGCATGGTAATGATTCTAAACTGAAAATTGGAAAGTAAGGAAAAGCCTCAGGTAAGGTTGTCTGTGCAACCTTAATTTGGCCTTCTTGTGTGCCTATATCATATAAAAGTCTTCAATTACAGCCACATTGTCTTTTTCCTCTAGCCCTTTGTTTCACCCAGTGCACATAATGGACAATACTCACTTAATGAGCAGCTAGTCAGTATTTTACTTTTTCCTTGCTGCTCAGCATGTGGCCTTATCCTCTGTTTACCACATGCTTCCCAAATCCTGATATGAAAACCTAGTGATTAAGTCCATTGTCAGGTGCTTCTGTCCTGCCCATCATCAGAGCATTTGATAGTTTCATGAAAGTTAATGACGTTTATTTCCCTGACTCTATTGCATACATGTTGTTTGGTGAGTATGTGTATGGTACAACAAAGCTGAATACAGTAATACTAAAAAAAAAAGGTAAAAACAAGCTTGCAAGGCAAAATTGTCCATGGTAGGGCTGCATGTGAACTGCTGAATATCTTTAGGTTAGAAGAGTGTAGTCTAGAAGTCATCCTTCAAACAGCCTGCATGAAAAGGGCTGCCACTTAATTGATGTGTTATCCTGACTAATGAAAGCTTTTTTTTTTTTAATATGTATCTCAACAGAAAATTTTGTATTAGGCCTGTGTGTATATGTATAATATAATGGAGCTTTAAGAGAAAAACATTGCTTGAAAACAATATTTAAAAAAAAATTCTTAGAGCTTGGAGCACTGAAGCACACAGTTATACCATAAATTCTCGTTCGCTTCATGACCAAAACCACAGAGCAGTCAGGAGCTTGTGACTCTCTCTTGTGTGCCTCTTTTCACAGTCAGAACTGTCACATGCTCACCTCGGAGTAATCAGGGACAGCCACTGAAATCCACACTGAGGGATACTACACAAACCATGATCACACTGGTGTAAAAGTAAACCAAGAATCACAGTTCTTGGGAATGGGTGTCTCATCCCCCCCACATGCTAACGTGCACCATCTTCTCAGCGCAAGAGAAAAATAAGACTTGGACAGGCCACCACAAACAGACAAGAACACTGTCATGTATTTAAGAGTTATGAAACTTTTCACAGGTCATTATTAAAACAGAACGACAAAGAAAGATTTTAATAAGGCTTATAAGCTTCTCATTGGGATGGACCCCATTGTCCTTAAGGTAAGAGCTGCCCCAACTCAGACCCACACACAGGCTTCTTCAAGAGCAGGTGCTGAATGCTCAGTCGCTACCGGAATGGCCTCCCCTGTGAATCTGAAATGTTCAGCCTGGCCCTAAAAATGGTGAAGTAACTCAAAAATGCTGTTTTGGTAGACTGTGTGATCAGAAAACTCATCACAGAAAGGAAGATCCCTTTCTATTTACCAGCTGTTTAAGAGATGGGTAATAACACTGTCCAGATCAGTCTTCTGATGGGTTAGTGGAAAACTGTGTCCAGAACCTCTCTGTGTATTGGCAGTTGTCATGTATCTTTGATTACCTCAGTAAAGAGGTTAGCTGCACTTTGACACCTAACATTAGAAAGAATTACGGCTTCTGCCATTGGGATTTCCCAAATAGAATATGTACGTATGTTATGTGGAACACAGGCAAGATATATTCAAAACTTCATGGACATCTAAAATTTTCTGGAGCACTGCAACAGACACTATGTTTCCTGGCGGTGTCAGGGGTATTATGTGCACTGCATTGCTGATCTGCCCAGATCAAAAGGTGATTTGTTTAGTTCAAATCTTCACAGATTCTTTGGTGCATGTCTTCTCATATTAGTCCAGTTTCCTAACCAGGATCCTATCCGTCTCCCTAAATACATGCTGTAATTTATTTTCCATATGCACTTTTCCACTTCTGCGCAAAGCTAAAGGGAATATTTTGCTTCTAGAGGGGAGGAAGCTTTCCAGGAAGGAACTGCAGTGAATTGTTCGAGGAAGCCATTGGCTTGCCAATTGGCTTACCAACCTGAGGACTTCAAAGGAGAAAAAGAAACAGATTCCTCCTCCTTCTTCTTTACTACTAAATCTAAAAAAGGGAAATTTCTAACCACAGTGAGACATTGATTTTAAAATCTGTCACTGAATCATTTTCTGGTTTTTCAGTTATAAGAGCTACCTAACTAGCAGTGACATAGTAAAAGAATTTTATTTCTCCAGGTACTTACACTTGGTGTGGTTGAAGAATACAGTAAAACTGAGACTAATTTGCTGTGAATGCTGGTGCACTAGACCATGAGGTTGTGTGTCAGTAGAAAGCTGCATGTGACATGCAGATTATAGGCTATTTTTTATTGTCAGACTCAATCCTTAATTCAAATGAATACATTGTCAGAACCCTAATTATTTCTGTTAGAAAGGCTGCAGCTTGTTAAGAAAGCGGCATAAAAGTCTTTCTCTGTAAATTCTTGATCGTTGCATTACAATTCCAAGCCATTTATGCAATATTCCATCATTTATTTACAGCCTGTTTCTCTCCATGTAGGATCTGATTACACAGTCATCAATCATTATACAATATTAGCCCTGTGACGAACCATGCACTATTTTTTTTAGCTCTGCCCCAATATAATGTCATTAGTTTCTTCCTCATTGTCTCCTGTCCCTCCTAATTGCTGACAGACAAACTGGAAAATCTTATATTCGATCATCTTGCTCTTTCTCAACACTGAGAATTTCAGGCAGATTTAGTAATAATCCTTCTGCCTTCATCTAGTGCTACCAAGTTTCATGGGAAGGTTTTAAAATTCAGCATTATTAGGAAAATGCTCTGTGCATGCACTGGAAGCCATGTGCCTGATCGTAACTATGTGCAAAAACCAAGTTTGAATAATGGAAAAATTTCAACAGGTCCAGCCTGTTGTTGCACGTTTACACACACAACTTATAGCTTAATTATGCTTTGAGGGAACAAATGCACCAAAATAATAATATCTCCTGCCATTGCTGGTAACTTCAGGCCAGCGTACCAGAATATGATCGAGGTGGCTGGAACAAAATTAGAACTCAAATATTATAGGCATGTATGTTGTTTTATGTCAGCCAGAAATGCTGACAACTCAAAGATGTTTTAGCTGCAATGAAACTCATGCTGGAAGCTGTATAAATCAGTAAGGCGATGTGATCCCAGTGAAGCACAGCCCAAAACAAATATGTGGAAACACTGGGTCCAGTATGAAGAGTTGGAGGTGGCTACCTGAGTAGTAAAGGCTGGGGTTATGCTGCGGGGAAACTGGGGCACAAAGCACACATCTATTCAAGTCCAAAAACAAAGGCCAGTTTTTGAACACTTTATAATGATAAGTTTGTAAATCCCTGATTGAGCAAGATTGAGTACATCCCTGGGCAAGTACTGATGCAGGCTCACAGCGCTGGGCAGCAATTCAGACACTGTCTTTAATGACACCTGGCCTGACATTTCACAGCCCAAGGCTGATATCTTTCCTGCCCAAAATCATGACCAGCAGGTAGAAGTGATCAGTGGCTCGCAGGTTAGGCTGATCTGGTGCTTGGAGTGGAGAGAAGTGACAGTGGCTCTCCCAGGCAGGCTGCTGTCAGTGAACACACTCTTGGTGGCTTATTCCTGTGAGTGCAGCACAGCACTGGCATAGGCATAGCTTTCTTGCAGAGTTTTTACACCACCTCCTTTGGTTTTGTGCTGATGATGTCAGTGTGGGTGTTATGTACAGGAGCAAGTGTCCTGACTGATCCACTGGATTAGTCAGTGGCATTGTTTAACCACATGGTATTTCTTACTAACATGAATGAAAATAAACCTCAAAATGCAAATATTCCCTCTTCACAAAAGCTTGACTCCTGGTTCTACTTCTCAATTACTGCCTAGTTCTATTCACTGAAATAAATGAGCAACATAAGGTCCTGCTTCTATGACAGAATCCTGTAAATGAACACGTCCCTATGATGCAGGAGACGATAATGGTGATGTCCTGTTCCAGCTGGAGGAACGGAAATACGCAAATGGGAGACGTTTTCCTACCTAGACCACCACATTATACCACTACTACCAATTAGAAAACCTTACCTGCATGATTGTTTTGCAATGAGTATTTTAAAACAGGGATGAGTTTGCCGGTCGTTCTATTTTTAAATGTAAGCTACCCAGAACCATTGAGCTCTGACTATACAACAGCACTTTCCCTATTAAGTATCTTCATTTCAGAAAAGAAATAAATCTTAAAACTGGGGACAAGAAGGGCTTTAAAATCCAAATGTTCCAGTGGTCAGGAGTCCCTAGAGAAGACTAGAGACTACAAGCACAAAACAAAGCCTCTGTAAGTGGCAACATACACTGAGGCTCGTGTCCACGACCTTAATTGGAAAATTAGAAATTAAGACAATGGATGTCTTTAATATTTTTAGATTTCACTGCTTGTACTTTGTGATTACATCATCACAAATAAATTCCCATCTACTTCTAATATTTCTGAGCAACTCAGAAAATGCTGAGCCACATGTCAGGGGGCAGGAGGAAGATTATTTTGTCATGTTGCAGTGGAATTCAGAGAAACCTTTACAAAAAACAATACTGAGAAGATGATTTGGAGAGAAATTATCCAAGTCTGAGCCCAGAGGAGGGCCACAAGGATGATCAGAGGGCTGCAGCACCTCTCCTGTGAAGACAGGCTGAGAGAGCTGGGGGTGTTCAGCCTGGAGAAGAGAAGGGTCCAGGGAGACCTTATAGTGGCCTTCCAGTACCTAAAGCGGGGGGCTACAGGAAAGCTGGAGAGGGACTTCTTACAAGGGCATGTAGTGATAGGACAAGGGGTAATGGTTTTAAACCGAAAGAGGGCAGATTCAGGTTAGATATAAGGAAGAAATTCTTTATGCAGAGGGTGGTGACGCACAGGAACAGGCGGCCTGGGGAAGTTGTGCATGTCCCACCCCTGGAGGTGTTCAAGGCCAGGCTGGATGGGGCTTTGGGCAACTTGATCTAGTGGAGGTGTCCCTGCCCATGGCAGGGGGGTTGGAACTAGATGGTCTCTAAGGTCCCTTCCAACCCAAACCATTCTATGATTCTATGATTCTAAGTTGAGAAAACATACTTGTCACAAATACTTCAGTCAGATTTAACAGTTCAGTGAAGACTGTGTTACCTGCTAAAAGCTGAAGAGGGTAATGGAAAAATTGGTATGAAAAACGTTAATGGGGTAGCTGATCCAGTATCTCCTAAGGTTTTACTGTTACCCATTCTCTAATTCTTGAGGCAAAATGGGAGATACGGCTACAACAGGACATGTGACTGGGATCTCCCTACTTTAAAACCACGTGCAGCTTTCTGTTCATTTGAAGAACAACCTCTGGAAGTCTTTCCTTGGGAAAGTTTTATTTGTTTCTGTCCTGAAGAGAGAGGTAATACACAGACATTTGCAATGCATTCACCTAAAAGAAAATCAAAGAGGTGAAGGAAGGCTGGATTCAAGGATTAAAAATATGAACAAATGTGTTTATGTATCTCAGAGAAACAACATAAGAAGAAAGAGTTTTGAATTAAACTCCTTTTGAATGGGATGGAGAATCAAACAGCAATGGAAATCAGAACTACTAAGGTATTATCCATTCAAAGGCAAGAACATGCATGAAAACGACTACTAAATCCATTGTCACAAATGTCTTTGAGATCAGTGAAGCGGAGATATTTAGTGAGTTGGCATTGCTCAAAACCTACTAATCTCCATGAGCAGACTGAGATTCAAAGCAGACCAGAGAGCAACCCTTTGTTAATCATAATAAAGAATTTGCTGTATTCAAATGAAGTTACAGCAAAGTGGATGCGTGCCAGTGCAGCACCAGTGTTCCAAAAGAAAGGCAGGCTAGGAAATTATAGACCCTTCATCTCAATGTCTGCAATTTGCAAAATAAAGAATACAACAGAGGAGTAAGTTTGCAAAATGCGTGTGCAAAAGGAGTATCACTCTCTGTAATCTAGTTGCAGATAACTAGTAGGGATAGATGGTGTTGGTTAATCTCCTTTTTGAAACAACTATGCTACACTTTAGTTGTTAAACTGAAAATACTCAAATAATAATTCATGTGGCAGGCTGCTCACCTAATGCTCTGTGGTAGAAGAGGTTAATTCTCATCTAAAAGTAAAGTCTGTTATTCTGCAAGACGAACTTCCTGCAACTGTAAGAAAGTGGTAATCTAGGTCCCAAGTCTTTTAAGTCTGGGTTTGCAGCCAGCTGAACTTCTGAATGGCAGAAGGGGCAATGTGACCACAGAAATAGAGACACAGAAAGAAAATGATCCAAATTTTTATCAGAAGCTGTATCAGACATTTTCACAACACTTATCTGTATCATGGGTAATTATCGCAACGTTCTTTTAGAGGGATGTAATGTCCTTTTGATTACCTGTTTCTCCATTGTCCCAGTAAACTCCCTGTGAAAAAGAGTTGTGTTCAAGGGAAAATCATATGAGGAAATAAATATTAGAAACAAAATTCTTGGTTTCATCATCTCTTCCTTCATTCAGTGCCTTTGGGCTACTCTCTCATTCCTACTACTTGATCCCCTAACCCTCCACCCCTCTTTTGCTGTCCTTCCTTTGTGACTACAGCCATCCTCTGCTATTTTGTTTTGCTGCTTCTCTATGTTGTGTTTTATTGAGCCGCTTCATTCTGCCTTTGTTTTCTGCTTTGAGACTGTTTATCTAAGTAACACGTTCCAAATGAGTAACTCAGCCAAGGCGGTAGATGCTTCATTAAATTGTAGCTCAAGTAAAACTCATTATCTTGCCATCTACACCAGGCTTGCATTGTGTTAGCACGTTCTGACCAAGCATCTTTGACACCAAGCGGAGGGAAGCCTCCAGGGTTACTCGGGTGGCTTCTCCCTGGGCTCTCCTCTTCCTTCCGGCCCCGACCTCCCACCCTGCTGCTCTGTTCCTCCCACAACAAAGCCTGGAGTAGCAGCTCATTCATATTCTAAAAAAAAAAAAAAAGTTTATACACAAATAAGTTTGTTCTGTAAACACTGAAAAAGAACTCTTTGTATCTAATAACACTTTCTGTACCCACAAGGTTTCCTTCTTGCTCACACAAATCACTGATTACAATATAACACACCTCTACCAAAGGAAGCCAGCAAAACAGAATCACTCTGGTGGTTCTAAACAAAACCTAGCCAATTATAAACCAAAAAGTAATGAAAAGAACTAAGAAATTCAAGCCAGAACAGCACAGTACTCTTGAGAAAACAATTGCAAGAAAACACTCAAACTACTTCATAATTCTTTTTTTTTCATTTTACCAGATCTTCCCTCTCAAAACTAAACCAAAGCCCCAACCACCAGCGAGAGAAATAAATGAGATTGAGCATGTGAAATATAAGAGCATTTGCTTTTTCCTGGGGAGGGCTGTTGCAGTTTAGGAACTGAACTTGTCACAGCAATGAGTTGCAGCCTTGACTGCGTTGTAAACTCAGGAAGTATATTCCACCCCAAACCCGCAGCGTGTTTCATGTTACATGCTTACGTTTGTATTATGTCTGTTAAGTTCGTAACTACGGGAGTACAAACATGTCCCAGTCTAACTCAAGTCATAAACTGAAGTTCCCAGTTCATCGAATTCTAGCTTAAAAATCATGAGATACAACGGAGCAAAGTTGTGGTCGTCCTATGTGTTTGCTGATTGCTGAACTGTTTACTTATATCAAGTTTCCAAACTTTTTTTTCCCCCCACAAAGGAAGGTTACAAAGGTTCTATTTGGGCTTTTTTTTTTTTAAAGGAAGTTGAAAGTCTTACGCAATCCTAATTTCAGTAACTGGGGCTTTAAGATGTTTATTTATAACGAATTATAAACCCCACTATTGCAAACACCGCTCCTCACAAGCGCAACCGAGAAGGGGCTGAAGGAAGGCGGTTTGCCGAGGAGCGGTGCGCCACGGCCAGCAGCAGAGCTCGGCCTCACACGTCCGCCAT
>VXAL01005063.1:398613-418726 GCA_013399475.1 Chauna torquata | reverse complement strand
CCCGCAGCGGCCCGGGGGCGGCGGGAAGGGTCAGCGGCGCGGCGGGACGGCGAGTGCGGGCTGCCCCCGGGGCGCGAGGTGTCGGAGGAAGCGCTTCGCGGTGAGGGAGCGCGGCAGGGGGCTGCGAGGGGGGCGAGGGCAGCTCCACCCGGCCGCCTCCCCGGGTTTTGCGCCCGGAGGAGACGTACCCGTGGGTGCGTGCGCGTTGCCTGGCGCGGGGGGTCCTGGCGCTGCGGGGCGGGTGTGGGGCCGGCAGCCAGGCGCCGACGGAGGGCGCGGGAGCGCGCAGGGGCCCGGCTCGCGTCCAGCTGAAGTGCAGTTGGTCAGCCTTCCGAACTTGGCGTGCTGGGGAGCAACCTGCTGAACGCTCGCACGCCGAGGTGCTGCGTGCTTAGGCTTAATTATTTTATCAGGAGGGGTTTTCTGTAATTGGTTTTCCCTTGGGATGACCTGGGTGGCAGAGTTAAGTCTTTCCGCAGAGGCTTCATGTGGTAGATAAGCAGTGACTGTGGAAAACAAATGTGCTCGAGAGTTTAAAGGGCGCCTATCAAGATTTTGTGGTGGTTTTTTAAATTCCGTGTAACGATTCTGAGGAACAGGAGATGAGGAGTGGCTGTGTAGTAGTGCCATGTTACCTCTGGAGTCTTCCCTGTATCCGCAGGAAAAAGAAAAACACAAAAGGAAAGCAGCAGCAATACAAGCTATCCCCGCGTTGTTTCAGCAAGTTTGGTATGGTAGTGCCAAGGTGAGTCTGACCCGGTTCGGCCACTGGCTCTCTGTGTAGCTGTTCAGCAAGTCTGCCAAACGCGGCAATGCGTGGTTTTGGCCTGGGTGGGTCGGACCACTCGTGCAACCCGGCCTCCCGAGCACCCATACGCTGTTTCTGCTTTGTTGCTGCAAAACCCTTTGACGCTTGACTCATCACCCAAGGACGAAGGGCACGGCGATGTGCCTCTGCTTCCCCGAGGCTCCCGACTGCTCGGACACTAAGTGTTAGAGGAGGCTTGGAGAAGGGTGCCTTGTGCAGCTAGCAGGAAGAAAGTGTGAAATTCCCCAGTGGGGCACAGCAATCTGAAACAGCGGTTGGATGACATAGTTGGATGTAACCTGCATACAACATGGGTTATCTGAATGTGTTATTCTCTTTGTCAGCCCTCAAAGCCCCAACGCCGTTGGCGTATGTCTGTTAATACAGGTTAAGGTGGCTGTTATTCCTCTCTTTTACTTAGGTCTGTATGTGCATATAAGAGCGTTATACTTGCGTGTATTTATGTCCCTGAAATTTGCCTCATAGATGAGATCACAGGAGTAATGTGTATTAGGCTGCCTGTAGTATACATAATAAACTCTCGAGTCCTCCACGGCACTGTAGTTCAATAAGTAGGTGCAGGTATTTACTGGCTTTGGAAGAACAACTGTCATGACCCACTCAGTTTCTGCTTTCAGTACTTATACTTTTAAGTACTATAAACTAACTAAATAAGTACTATAGGAGAAATATTATAATTTAACAATTTAAAGAAATTAAATTGTCTTTTCTTTCTGTACATTTCTTTAGGGATTGATACTGTAGGAGTGCATAAAGCTCAGTCTAAGTGTTCTTTCAGGCAAGTTCAAAGCAAGAGATTAAAAGTGAGAAAAGCAGACACGAAATGAATGCAGAGGACTGACCGCAGAACTGCGAGAGGATAATAGGCCTGGCACGGTCCACCCGCGGTTAGTCAAACTGGATTCCTGGCAAATGGAGAGCTGGCGTGGGGTCAGGAGCATTTGCTTCCCTGACCCTGGCCTTCTGAGTTGGGGTCCAGGAGCAAAGTGAGTTGGATGGGGATCCACTGTGGAGGTGGGACACGGATTGTTGCGGCGTCGAGTACACTTCAGAACAGAAGACATCCTGAAGAGCTTTAGAATTTAATCAGGCTCGAGAGCGAAGTCGTTTGGGTGCTGTTCTTGTAGTATACTCTTGTTGGATAATGCAGTTATAAAGAGGCGTGTGGCACTTGGGTGCGTGGTATAGGTACAAATGACACACACATATACACCTGACATCTACTCCCCTCGGTGGCGTGGCATTTTGAGTCTCGAGATACCGCTAGCTCTTCACAGAGTCACTTCCACAGAGTGCCTGTGATACGTGGATGAATGTATCACAGAGTCTGCAGTGGAATTAATAGCTTTTTAAAGGAGCCTGAGAGTTTGATCCACTAGTCAAGATGAACAGTACCCACCCCATCAGGTCTCACAGCTGTGTTTTCTCCAGTGCAAAGAAGTCCCCTGTGTGGTTGCACTATGGTGGTCAGTTCCTGACCATCACTCTGAAGCATGGCAAGAGATAGGAATAAGTACTTCCTAAAGACAAATCTTCTTTCTCCAGTTTATAAGGTCATGGAAAGAGAGTAAATATGAGAGAGGGAAGTAGGGAGAGGAGGGAGAGATGCTTCTTTGTGTCACTGTAGGCACGTCGTTACCGGAGAGGAAGAGGCTGGGTGCTGAAGAGCACTCTTTTTTTCCCCTCTCCTTTTTCCCTGCTGTTCTAACCTGATGCTGGAAGAGGTGTGAGCATGCTGAGCTGGCAGGTGGTGGAAGGACAGCCAGGGAAACCTTCAGAACCTGTAAAGCCTTGCTCAGAACTGCTGGGATTTCTGATATTGTCAGACTAGTTCATCCTGTGGATGTACAGGAAAACAAATAACACTAAGGTGCTGATATAATTGACTGCTTTTGCATGTGAAACTCTTTCTGTGCAACCCACAGCTTCTGCTTTGGCTGCATCTAGATTTCCAGGCGTTTGATATTAGATGAGAAAGAAGAAATAGTGTAATTACTAATACTTTGTCTTGAAGGATGGGTTAATTTGCAGTCCTGTTTATTTCATCTTTTGTATGGAGTTTCTCTGAATCCCTATGGAATGCTTCCTGCTGATACTCCTGCTGCATTAAAATCTATGTAATCAGTACTTGTGTATCGAAATGGTATTTTATTTTATCGGCACATATCAGTTTCACAAGGTTTTTTTTCCAAGCTTGAATTGGAGAGATGGTGGTCTGATGAGAAATCCTTCGGTAAGCAGACCCCCCAAATGCTATGGTCAGCTCTCAGAGTGTGTGTGTCTAGCACGCCGCGGTGCTGCGTAGAGACACCCGAAGCAGTTGTGCTTGGGTTAGTTCAGACACCACAAGCAGCCGTGTCAGTGCTCTGCTAGGACTGATTCACACTGTGGAAACTGCTCTTTTGGTGATACGAGAGGAGGTCGTGGGTTGGGGTCTATCGGCAGTACGCGATGCTGAGTTTGTCTCGCGCTTCGTAAGCAAGCTCCGCTGCAAGCCTCACAGCTGCGCTGATTTGCCTGTAAACCACCAGGGCACAGGGACTGAGGATTTGGGCTGGTAACGAACACAGGTTTGTGGTAACTTGCCAGTGTGTCACAGTATTTTCTCTGCGGGTAAAAATGGTGAAGGGGTTAGTGGCTTCTTCTGCTTAGCCCACTGGAGCTGCCGCTTCACCTCCAGCCCGCTTTCTGTGCCCACGCTCGGACTGTGGAAACAGCATTTCGAACCCAGCGGGCTGTGGGACTGCTCCTGCTCCTCGAGCATTGTGTTTGCATGGTCTGTGCCCTTTGCCTGATCGTAAGCACCTGCGAAATTATTCGTTCTAGATATGGGCTTGTGTGCAAGTACTTCTTTTGTATTTCAGAAGGATGAATCTACTGCAAATGTAGTTGCTTCCCCAAATGTGCAGCTCCCAAAATCACGGGAAGTGAGCTGACGAAGAGTCTGACGAATAAAGGCTAAGAGAGTCTTGCTGTGACACTACAGGCATGTGAAAACCCAAGCTGGATAACCAAGATTTCAACTTCATGCACACCGAAGTGGCCTCAGTTTGTCCCACCTTGCAATGTGGAAATTGCAGCGAGTACAAAGTACAGAGCACAGACAAGTCGGTGTTAAAGGTTTCTCAGTGTGGATGGCAGTTATTGGTAGGAATCTAGATTAATCCAGTAAAAAGTACGCTTTTGGTCATGATTTTTTTTTTGATAGAGACATACATGCAATATATGGAACGTAGAAGAAAGAATCTTCAAACTTTGTCTGGAAGTAGTTAGTTGCCTCTTATTTACGTGCTTTGTTTTGCTTGGTTGAATTCTTTCTCAGCTCCCTTTCTCTGCATTCTTTCTAAAGCCAGGTATGAATTCACTGTCATACTGAAAGTAAAACTTTCAGATTTACTATTTGAATGGATTATAGGCTCACCTTGGGCAAAACAAACTTACTTCTTGCTTGATTAGTAAAGTGCTATTTAATGTAGCTTTCATATGTCTGTACAAACATACTTTAACTGGCAATTTGCAAAATGCAGAATTCATCAAATACCAGCTTCACTTCGTGGTGGAGACATCTCAAAAACACTTCAGGAACTTGCATACTAACCTAAGAGTAAACTGAAAGGTTCCATCTCAGACTAGTAATGATAATAACTGTTAGTATTTATCGAAGTACCTTTATAATATCGGAACTCGTTCTGGGCTGGGTGCAGGATTTTGCTACGCTAGGCTGTGTACAGACCCTGGGCAAGCAGAGTCCTGCTCTACCTGCTTCTGTGAAGTGGAAGTGTAGCACAAGAGAGAACAAATGGATGCTGATAGACTGTGGAAGACAAGTAAATTAAGACCATATATATTTATTAACACCAGCAGCTTAGCCGTGGTTTTGTAAGTAAGTAAATATTATCTTTAAATTCCAACTGCATTCAGTTATAGACATCAAGTGGAAACCTGGCTGGTGAAGTTGGTGTGGAAACTGTCCAAGTAGACTTGGGATTTTTTTCTTCCTTATTGACAATAAAAAAAAGTTTGTACATACTATGGATTAGTGGAGGCAGAGATGAGGGTGGTGAGATTGTACAATGTTTTTTTTTTCCTTGATCTCCCATCATAAAGAATGAATGAGAGTAATTTGCTGGGGATTTTTGATGATTTTTATTTGTTTGTTTGTTTGTTGGACACAGACCAACGATAACTACTTTGGCATTAAAAGGAATTGTGTTAGAAAACTGTAACTGCGTCAGAACAACGAGGTGTAGTGGAGCCGCTAACAGGTTTGATCCTTATTTGCTGGGCTGCTTTCAGTCCCGCGCGAGTTCGGTTCAGAATGATCGGTTAGCTGCCTTCCGGTACTCAGTATGTACCGGTGGGTACGCACGTGCTGCTCAGTCTTTTTGCATCCGAAAATTCAATATTGAAAAAGTGCGTTTCATGGTCCAGTCATCAACACGTGTAATGCATCCTACGATAAGTACAGAGGCATAGACTGCCTGTGCCTTTCCCGTCCCTGCGCTGTTCAGCCTTGCTCCTGACCCCAGGTTGCTGAGGAGCCCGGTGGTCCTCTAGCTCACCTCTGAACCCTCAATCCCTTCTCTGTGTGTTCCCGGCTGTTCGAGCAGGAACTCCGGCCACCTGAGAGCACCGGAGAGATCTTAAGAGGCTGGGATAAACCTGTGCTCCAAACTTTGCCACTTGGCCATATCAAAGCATTGGAGTTTTGCGGCTTGGGCAGTAGAGAGCATGCTGGTCCTGGCTGGTGTCCACTCTGTAAATACTGCTGCGGATTGAGCAATGATGGATTTATTTTTTTTTCTCAGAATGAGAGTGCCCATTGGCTTTCCCATCATTACCCTTGAGTATCTGTAATACTTTCAAGTGATTTATTGAATGACTTATTTCTAAAAATAGCAAGCAGCTTGGCCATTCCTATTGCTCGAGGTCAGCCAAAAGAATACAGAAGGATGGTAGGCTGAGAGAGAAACTGTTGTTAGTGTTTTTGTTTATTTGTAAAAATTGAACAGGAAACACAAAGTGAATAGAAGTGTGCATTAACTTCTGTGGCATTCGGCTTAGATTTCGTGGGGTTGCGTTGACGTTTTTAACTGCAGCGTGCTGCCGAACACAGCATGCAGGAGTTCAACGTTACCAGTACTGATGAACAATCCGCAATTTGATCGCTTTCACGGTTCTGGTGACTTGCCAGACTTTCCAATCTGAAATGATGACTGGGGTGACGTTTGCCTCATTGTATCAAAAAGTACATGTGTGGGTGGTATTTGTTGTTTGACAACAAAACTAATGAAGACAGGAAACTGAACAGCTTCTGTTGCTTGAACTTTGGTTAAAAATACAGATCTCTTTATTGTTGATTTTACCAAAGATAAAGAGTCAAACTTCCATAAAATCCTGACCCAGCTGAAGTTGACGGAAAAATCCCTCTAGTTTAAACAGATTTGGAATTTCATCCCAATTATGTAACCACAGGTGTGCATCCATTAGTCTCCTAAAACCTTTCTGCAGCAGTCCTACTAATCTTTAAGTATTGCTTCAGACTACAGAGGGCAGTTACCATCACTGAACACAGAGTCAGAGAAGGTAAAATGCCTCAGCGATTAGATACCGAAGTGTGAAATTATATAGCTCGTCGTTTTAGCATCTTGAATGTATTTTTTAACGCAGTGGATAAAAGGTTACTTGAACTTTAGATAGGCAGTGCAATTATGACAAGCAGTCATAAGATTGGATGGTTACTTAGAAAATTTTCTGCTTCAGCAGATCAAGTGGCTGATGCCCGCATCGTTCTGACATAGAGAACAAATTGTACAGTAACCTTATATAAATTGGACTTTGTAAATTTGGTGAGCTAAACATTTCAGCCAACTTGATCTTTTATGCGTATGTGCCTCTGCCTATGAGATGGCCAAAAGAATTGTCTTTGAATTGAAAATGGTTTTGACCACCTATTTCTCAATAAGTCTCTTTTTTATGTAATTGTGACTGATGTAAGTACTGTCTAAGGAAAAAATCTGAAACAACTTTTTACTACTGTAAAATACTTCTAAAGAGAACACTGTGGTGCAGATCTTGTTGCTCTTACTGTCTAGGTGAGTGGTGGCTCCTCAGTGGCTCACGGTTCACTGGTGCCGCACAGAGCGGTGGAAAGTGGTCCTCATCTGGCACAGAGCAGTATGGAAAAAGCAGGGAAGTTAATAAGGGTGAAAGCATGGTTGCTAAGGGTTTAGAGCAATCTTTTGCTTCCAAATGCGTTGCCAGTGGTGGTGTAGGCAAGTGTCCTCCTTCCTTTCTCAGGGCAGGAGGAGAGTGGCTTGTTCTGCAGGTGTTCCTCTTCCCTCTGTGGGAGCAGCAGCGCTTGGCCCTGGTGCCCCGGGTCTAGGTAGGACCGGGTGCAGTTTGAGGAGCCATGGCGAGCTGATCTGTTTCATCGGTACCAAAAGGGGTAAAGCATCCCTTTCCCATCTCTCCTTCCTCCCTCCAGCTCCCAGCAGTGCACTGATTGCCCTGGGCTTGTGCCAGAATTTGTTGCGCGCTTCGGTGGGCTACCTTAACTCGCCGAAACAGCAGGAAGCAAGTACAGCGAAGAGTCTGTATGCTCTGCAACTTCACTCAGGTGAAGGTGGCTCAGGGAAGGGCTTGTCAAGCATCTGGGCATTGCAAGGGAAGAGATGGGACATCGCAGATATGGCATAAAGGGGGAAAAGGAAAGCGAGAGGAGGGAGCGAGCCTTCCTCCTTCTGAGGGCAGCATCCATTTGACTGGGTGGTCTGTGCACAGGACTTCAGGCTTGATTGTTCCTCAGGTTCTTAGTGAAGGCTCTTCTCCCGTGAGACATGTTGTTGCATCCATCTAGTTTGCCAGGGTTAGTTTCTAGAGTGGCTGAGGAAGCGAGGGTCACTTTTTGCCTCTGCATGTTTCTACTAGTGTTATTCCATTGCTTCCAGGGATAACGAAATGAAACTCTGTGATACCACTTCTCCGTGCAGTCAGACCCAAAAATAAACTTCTCTGTTGGCGCCTCTCCCACTCTGAACAGGAAAACTGGTAATGTTTTTGTCTGGAGCCAAACATAGCTGTGGGAGAACCTCTAAACTGGTGGCAATGCTCCATATGTGTTAATCTCCCCTGGAGGACCGTGCTTTTTACCTCCCCACTCGAGACGAGTTAGAGGAGGCAACAATGTGCGCGTAATACTGATCTTGTAATACCTCGTCCAGGCTCTAAGCTCCAGGGATCAGAACTGACCCTTGAAGCTTTCATCCACAGTGCCTGTTTCATTCAGAAACTGGATACATTCGTGAACTACCTTAGTCTAATTTCACTGAACACTCATCTTAAAAAAAAAAAAAAAAAAGAGAGAGTCCCTTTTTTTTTCAAGATGCTTAGGCAAATGGATTACATTTTTGCACCCTTTTAAGGGATCTGCAATCTCCAATCTCTCATCTTGGCTGGCTGCTTCCAAACTCAGGCAATCACTCCTGACCTTAGAAAACTTACACCTCTCTGTACCTTATTTGCAAGAGATCTTGAAAATAAAGCTCATCTCTCTCTTCACTAGAGACACTTCCTACGCATCTCAGTCCACACAGAGAAGAGCTTTCAATTGTAGATGAACCAGACAAGTGTTCCTTACTGAGGAGCCAGTGAGGCAGCCTTTCCAAACTCTTGCTACTAAGTATGGGAAGTTTCCCACTGCCTCTTGGATGTTTTGATTTTGGGAGCTCTGCTTTCCTAATCCTGTGTGAGGTTATAGTATAAGCAATGGTATTTCTCCATCCTGCTTTGAACCGCTGCCATTCTTACTGATCCCAAACCACTAGAAAACGAAAAGAGAAACAGAGCTTCTCATACATCTTCAGCAGTTATCTTGAAATAGTTGAAATCAAGGAGATAAAACATTAGTGTAGATTCCTCAATTCAGATATTTTATTTACACATGAAATTTGGCAAATACAGGTCAAATGGATATTTCGGTCCATAACAGAGTCTGTATACAAGGCTGTATTAAAGTAGGTAAATCTAAAGCTGTTGTGTACAACTTCTTAATGTAGACAGAATCAAAATTAGGGTCAGCAGACACAGCAGATACTTTTCCATTAGCTTCCAAGACCCTCTTTACATCTCCTACAGTAGGAAAAATTATCGTTTCAGGGAAAATAGATGTTCATAGGAATACCATAGAAAATACCTTGACGTGAGGTTTCAAACCTTCAGCCATTGCAATAGGAACGCCTGATTTGATGGCACTCATTAATTACAGGTTGTGATTACAACTGGCACCGTAATAGAAATAAGAGCAAATAAGCTTGTAGTTTAATGAATTTGCCTGCTACCCTGTGTTAACACACTCATTTTTAGCTCCATTTTTTTCAAGCTTTCCCAGAGATGGACAGACAGACCCAGATGTACCCTGCTCTTCTCTCCTTTCCTGCTCCGTGACCAGCCTGGTGGCACGTTGTCAGTCTCTCTCCTGTCCTGTGTCCTGAGGTGGAAAGCACTTAGTGTTTCGCAGGGACCTCCGACTTGCAGAGCCAGGCACGTATGCCACCTTGAGGAAACGTGATAATTGGCTTAGTTAATTTTAAACTCGCCATTTGGGAAACCAATAATTGGGAAAGCAATTATGGCTTCCCGTTCTGGGCCAACCAAGTTCTTTTTAATTTGCGTCTGGTGGAAACCCGCACGTTCGACGGTGAGCGTGTTTAGCAAAGCTTAACGTGCTGTAACAGGATTGCTGAATGAAAAATGAACCTGATTTGCAAATACAAGCCTATGCTTTCCTTCTGCTTAAGGCTTTCCAAAGTAGCTTCTTAATTTTTGGGTGTTTAGAGGCAACATGCTTCTCTTTGTTTGGTTTAAGAAAAGGAAGACGGGGCTAAAGGGCCCCTGCTGGGACTTCTGTGCATGGTGGTTGTCTTCCAGAGAGATTCAGCCAGCCAAGGCTGCTGGGCCGGGCCTGAAAGGGGCATGGTAGGTTCGACCCTAGTAATCCACTTGTGTTTGCAGAATATCCAAAATACAAAGCACTGAGTGTTTTTTTTTTGTTTTTTGTTTTAAATGAGATTTCATCATTGCAACCAAATTTTGAAGATGCACACATTCAGTAGTTGGTATTAATGTTTGGTGATTGTTACTGGTTGGTGTCTGACTATCTTAGAAGTGACGTCGAGTGTACTTCTCTGTAAGAAACTTTTGGCTGTATTTAGAATGGAAGAGGAAACTGCCATATCTTCTCTTTCATATCTTTGTCCCTTTGTTCCTATGACGGAGTTAAAAAAGGCTATAATGTCTTTGAATTATTTTTATTTAGAACTGAAAGTGGTGTACAGGAAGGGCCATGGATTGACAGTTTTTCTCACTGTCTCCCCCTGTAATCTTATTAACATCCCTCTCTCCCAATTTTAATAATGCTTATGCTTCCTGTGTTGGTTATTGATGAATTTCTGATGTTGCAAATTGGTGGTTGTTCTGTATGGGACACAGCAGGTACCTGGGTGAGTGTTGGATTTCGGATGTGGGTATGTGCTTGTAAGTGTGTATAAGCATGTACAGGAATGAAAGTTTCTGCCTTTCATCTGGATGTGTGCTGTATAATTCAGGAACACCTCAGGTTGATGCTGGAGTATACACTTCTTGCAGAGAAGTTAAATTTAGCCAGATAATATGTGTGTCAGCACTTACAGTGAAGGGATAGAAACTTCTTGCTGACTGCAATTCTTGGCTGCCAGCGCCATATTGCGCATCCATACAACATAAATGTTTAGATTTGTATTTTAATATTTAGAAAATACGTACTCTGGACACTTTATATATTCAGTCATATGATGAAGATATAGACTTTGTCCTAGCCAGGTTGAAAATGAATACTACAATCACACTTAAGTATTGGAGAAAACACGAACAGTGACCTTAAAATGCATTATCTCAGGTATTGTTAGAGAGCAGCAATTTACAAATGCTTCGAGTGATTAGATTGACATGGTTTATGTGTAATGAGCAACCGCTGGTGAAGCAAGTAATTAAATGCAAAGTATACTCCAAAATGTAATAATACATTGAAATTCAGGGCAGATTATTTCCAAGCATCATTACAGGAATCTATCTTATCTCTTTGTATTCCTGTATGAATAGAGATTTCTGGGGAAATGGCAAGTCAGTTTGTACAATGCGTTCTTTCCTTCCGGTGAGAACACAGTTCTGAGATGGCAAAAATGAGATCCTTCTTACATAAAGAACACCGCTAGAGGAGCTCAAACTGCAAATATCATATGAAGTTGTAAGAATAAACCAAAACCTTTGTCTTTCTGGGGATTTAATTTAAATGTTTTTTACTTGTATGATGTTATCTTAGTAATAAGTTCAGTGTTTCTCATTGCTGCTTATTCTATTTTGCCGTGAACTCTACTCTCGATTTCTTTCTTGTACAGAAAAGTGGATAGGCTTATAACTGTCCCTAGAACATTGCCCACTGTTCAGGCTATGCCTGAAAATAGTCTTGCAGGTATTGATCTCTTATTTTGGCTGAATATGTATCATGTTAAATACATTTATTATTGTTACTGTGTATGCATTAGCATTTTCCATTAATACTGCTGTGCTGAAATTTATTGATTCCTCCTTCCTCTCCCAGCTTGAGCTGCATATTTGTTCAGTGGTGGATCAAAAATGATAAAGCCTTGTTTAAAAGAAAGTTCTGTGACTTTTGTTTTCTTACTGGATGGAAGTTTTGTTGACGGTCCCTAACACATAGCATGCTTGCATCTATTTCAAGAAGTGGAAGAGATGGTCACAAATTCAGAATGGAAAAATCGCCTGTGAAATACAACAGAGTTGTGTGGCAGGTTGGATGGTACTGAGCCATCTTGTGGCTGTTAGCGTTTTTACTTGTAATCAAAAGAGGTTTTTTTGATGAAGATAGACCAACTAATTGCATAAAAAATCAAATGGAAATCCAAAATCCCCATCTTGAACTGTGCCTTCTTTAGCAGCTACGTAGTGTTAATATTGTACATAAGCCAAGTACTCACAATTAAGTTAAAGTCATTTATCTATTGACGATGCAAATTTATTCAGAATAGGAGCAGTGTGACTGTTGGTGTGTGGGTACATGTTGGTTTTTTGGGGGGGGGTTTGGTTGTTTTTTAAATGAACTTCTCCCTTCTAATCTGGAAAGCAGCCAGAATGGCTTATAAGGGATCTTGGTTTTGGAATGAAGTGACGCTGGGGCCGAGTCCAATTATGGTGGCCTGTAGTTGAAATACTGGAAGTATGACTTTACAGGTTGAAGGAGAAAAGGAAGTTGTATAAAAATGGAGGCATGGCAATGGCATCAGGAATATTAAGATAAGTTGTTGGGTTTTTTTTTGTTGTTCTTGTTGTTGTTTTTGTTTTTTTTAAGCAGCTAGTTTCCCAAAGCATATTTCCACTAGCATTTTTTCTGGGGAGTTTTGGATGCAGTCAACTTTTGTGCACTCTCCAACCTCATAAAATATTTTTTAATGTTTTTTAGAGGTGCTTTTTCTTTTCTTGTGAAATGAGCTCTTTTTTCTGTTTGGCAAAGACAAACAAAAAAACCATAGTGGCACAAATAGGCCATAGTTGCAAGATTATTTAATTTTCAGGCCTCTAGGATTCAAACTGCACAGAGGGGACTTGCTCGGACATCTTAGTCCTTCCAGAGACCCAGCAGACTCATGAGGACAAATGGGAGTTAGCTGGTGTCCCCCAGAAGACCAGAGGAACCTGCTGGGCTCTCACGGCTGTCCTGCTTCTCAACAGCACGACATGAGCCCGGCTCTGCTGAGCTTCTGTTTGGTGGGCAGCTTCTTGGCAGGCAGATGCGGTCACACACGTGGCCACATCTTTAGCTGGCATAAATCAGTGCAGCTTCACTGAGGGTCGGGTGCAGCGCCGTTCGGATGAGTGATGCTCTGTGCTGGGCAGCTGCTTTCTCCTTGCGCGGTTCCATCGCGTTCAGTGATGCCCAGCTCCTCGCTGGTAAATCAGCCTCTGAGTTGTTTGTACAACCAACAGCAAGGTGTGCACCTTATGGGGCATGGCAATTCTTCTGACTGTTCTTCTGCTACCATCTGTCTGTGTAGACCATTACAAAGCCTGTTAAAAATAAGGTCTGTGCTCCTGACGTGCCAACTCGGATTGACAGGTACTGCACAAGAAAACAGGGGACTTGAGAGAACATATGTGGGAGTCAGTTTCAACGTTTACAGGAGCATTTCTATACGTTTGCGTCACATATAGGTAAATTCTGATATTCTTGGGAGATCAATACTTTGCGCTGTATAGGAAAAACAGACTTCTTAATGCCTGTTAAATGCTAATGAACTATTTGAAAATAACTAACTTCAGTTTTTAAGCAGCAATACACCAGAAGCAAGGGAAGGTGCTAAAAGCCCAGTGAGGTTGCACTCAAGAGATGACATGTATAGTCTGCCAAATTTAGGTCTCTCAGTTTGACTGTAAATATAAGATAGGTCTCCTTATTCTAGTGCTTGCTGATGCTTTGGCTGGGTGGTTCAATACTTGAGCTGTTTGATCAATAAATGATTTGCTGTGCAGGACAAAATGCAAGCTCAAATTTAACTGAAATTGGAGGACACTGAAGTTTGACTGCAACGTGATCATCGTGTCAGGGATGTGCTTTTGGGCATAGTAAAAATGGACTGCGGATATGTTAAGGTATAAACTATTGAAAAATTGTAGTCTTTGTGTCCTCTGTAGTGAATAAAGAAAAAAATTCTCTAAAAATCCTCAAAAACTGTCAATCTTGAGCGTCTTTAATTTGGGCAGGACTTCCGTTGCAGCGCCTGGTCCTGACTGGGGCATGTGCAGTTCAGGCCTGGCAGCTTAGTCATGGCCAGGTACTCCCAAACATGTGTTTCTATAGGCAGGCCAAGGTGGTGTTTGCAAAGAAAAATTGTAGTATGCTGATGAAAACACCAAAAATACTGACAGAGTGGTAATCATTTAGCTGTAAGATGGAATAATAAACTAGTTAAAAATAATATCTTGTCAAGAAAGAACTTAAAACTTAAAATAAAAACCTCAACCAAAATATATACCATTGTTTTGGCAACTTCAAAACAAACTAAAACTCTTTCCGCTTTTTGTTTAGCAAAGTTTCTGCTTAGAGACCAAAGCAAAAAAAGTTACTTTCAGTTTTCGTAGGAAGGTTACCAAGCTCTCTAGCTGAAGCAGCACCTGCCTCTGGCTTGCTGGAGCACAGCTGCCACAACACCGTCAACATTTCAAACTGAACAAGGGAGGTGCTTCATGTCTCTGAAGAAGTTCATGGAAGCGTCCATGCTATTAGATGTCGAAAACTCAAAGGAGGATAAGTGGGAGGGCCAGCACTTCTCGAAAAGCAGAAAGAGTAAAAGGACAGATTAGGACCCAAGTGAGTGCGAGTGCCAGAGCAGAGCTGCGGGGAGGAGGATACAGGTAACGTTGAGCTGTCATTTCCAAGCGTATCAACAGCTTCACGTGCTCAGCGACGGTAGGAGCGAAGTTGTCCGAGGGAGGTGACGGTAACTGCAGATAGAAACAAGGTTAGATTAAAATTTGCAGATTGCTTGTAACTCCTATTTCTGTACCTGTGCTTCCAAGCAATGTCAGTTGCCTGAGGGCACGTTGCAAAGCACTTATCTCAAAGCAAGCTGAAGGTTACTGATGCCTTGAGGGGGAAAATATGCAATGAATTACACAGAAAAGCAGTTACCCTAACGTAAAATGGCTTGTATGAGTGATAATTAGTTGTGTATATGGAAAAAACTATGCAAGTTTTTATCAGCAGTTGATACTGGAGGCAATAAGGTGGCAAGTACTGAGGTGCAATGACAAGAAAAGCCAAACCATTAGCAAACAGCTAATCATGTGGTTTAACAACTGCTTCACAGCTAATGAGAGAAAAATGCGAAGTATCAGAAGCAAGCTGAAATAAATTGATGTTACTGTGTTAGCATATGGCTGTCTGTGAGGCTGTATCTGCTTGCACTAGACCTTCCACTAAGTTTTTCCTGAAACATGTTGTGGCTTTACAGAACAGCCAAAAGCCTTGAAATGGTTAAAAGACTGTGACTGATCCATGGAAAAAAATGTTCCTGATAAGATATAACAGAGCAGTTAACTTATCTGGAAAGATACATTAGAAATAGGCAGTGCTGTCTCAGAACTGTGAATGATCATGAAGCAGAACTTGAAAACAGAGTAGTCCCAGTTGTTAATCAATGGATTTACCGAAATGTGAGGGAATTGATCAAATTGCTGTGGCACTGATGCTTCCACATCAACGGCTGCTCATGTATATGGTTGGATTTCTGCAAAAAGGAAAAGGTCGAGTACCCTTTCACATAGGGCAGGTGTCTGAAGTGGATGTGATTCTTGTAGACATGGATGAATTAAAGAAAAAACCTGTCTGCAGAGCAGGAGAGAGTTACCAGACAGTGGCCAATGAGTTAGTCTTGGCTTTCTGTCGTCATCAACTGTTTTTAAAGCAGAAAATATTCTTTATCTGAAATCATTGCCAAGAGGAAGTTTAGAAAGATGCTAATCTTTTTTTTTTTTTTTTTCCCCTCAATTATCTGTTGGAAACAGAATAAGCATTAGATTTGGTCTTCTACCATTTCTGGCCATTTAACCCATGGACCTGAACTGTGTGGCAGCAGCACTGCTACCTTCTGAACATTTGCATCTGTGGTTTTTGTCATTTTTCACTTTCACATGCTTGGATAGGTCTGGCTATTAATTACAACATTGAAATATGAAAAACAAACCATTATTTGAATATATTTGAACTGAATATGAATAGTTCACTTATATATATGAATATATAATATGAACTGGTGTCTATATATATGAACTGGTATATATATGAAATCTGGTGTCGCAGAACAAGTATTCTGCTCTTTGTTTTGTAGTTTATTTGTCCAACTGTTAAATTAGTCTGAGTCTGCAACCTTTTGTGATCACTAGATCTGTAAGGTAACCTTCCTAATGTGTAACACAGTATATTTGCTGAATATGAATAAAATGTTATAGTTCCATATGTTGAGAAAAAACATTTTTTTTCTTTGGTAAAATCATGAACTTATTTTGCATGTTGATAGCATGTTGATATCGTGTTCAGTCTGGAATTGGAGGGTGGCTAAGAGGAGTCGGCCTCTGCCATGGAAGACCATATGGCAGTGGAATTCAAGTTGTTATGCAAACCTTCATTTAGCTTTGTATAATCTATATGGGCTGGATATTAGGACCTGGGTGTTCTCAGGCTTTTTTTTTTTTTTAATGCATCACTTAATTCTAAGTCAATTTTGATGCAAATGGAAGGTAACTCAGCATCTGTTAAAATCCTCAGGCCCTCAGAAAAGGACTTACGGTAAATCTAAGAAGTTTTCTGAAAATAATCATTAAATCATAATTTATATTGTTTATGTGTCTTCTCTTAATTCTGTGTGATCACATGCTGACTGTTTTGTCTTCCAGGCAAATTTTCTTGGTAATGTGTCATCTGTTTGTGTGTGAAGAAATGTAAAATGACTAATTCTTTCTACTATTTACATTCATAAAGTAACAATTCCAGCTTTGTTCTTGAAGCAACTGCCAAAAGCCCTGCCATGGAACATGAGAATGAGAGACATTAAATCATTGGTCCTAAGTATTTCTGTTTTAGTGGTGACATGTACTTTGCATAACAAAACAAAATTAGCTTGGCAAAATTGTCTTCCCTGTGAACTTAAAATAGCTCGCACCATTTTCGTACCTGCTAAGGTCTGAGAGCTATAAATAGATTTGTGGGGAGAGGAATATATTTTTATTTATTTATATACATAAGTATTCATTACATATACATTCATTAGTTTTTTGAGCACAGTGAAAAGAAGAAGGAGTAGGGTGGCAGAGTTTACACAGGAAAGGATTTCTGCTTATTCGTGCTGTTGGTATCTGAGTGTAGCACATTCTGGATTTCTCCACCGTAAAGACCAATAATAATTTACAGGTGTCTAAAAATCCAGTTTGCAAGTCCCAGAAGACTTCTGGATTTCTCCAGAGCGGTGCATGTGCTGTGGAAGCACGTCTGTTGAAGCCAGGCATTTCCACTGGCTGTCTTCTGCAGGTGGCCATTTGGCTTTGGTGGAGATGTTTGCCACCCAGGTCCATCCCTGGAACTTCTGGCAAGTTAGCGCTTGAAGCTCCTGATGTCAAAAGCACAGATATCTAGAAATAACAGTATTAGCAGATGCTTCTGATTAGCTCCATCTCTTCCACACGTGCTCATATGGACGCAAGGATGTTAGCAGGCTGAGGGGCTGGAGGAGCTCAGCCAACACAGAGCAGGAGAGGGTTGTAGCAGCCTGCAAGATAGGTCTGCCCAAGGAGCTGAGGGAGTGCGGCTGGCCAGGGAGCAGTATTTCAGAGGAAAATCTAGATCCTGGACTGTGGTTTACTTGCTGGCAAGAGAGAGTGACTTGGTTCTGCTAGCTTTCTATGCTCTTCACTATAACTCTCCAATAGTTTCCTTTGTAGACACCAACACCCTATGTTCCAGAGAGAGAGTGTATTTGTTAATATACCTATTTGCGTGGGAAGTTTTTGCTTATGGGAAGCGGCAGACCTGAAGATTTGGGAAGCACGGGCAGCCCAGGAGCCAACCCGACACAGCTCCTGTGTGTGTCCATGCCCATGTTGGTGGTAGAGCTGGCCAGGCTCCTCGTGGAGATCCTGCCAGCATCGCCTACTGCTCTCTGCTGTCTATCAGCTGACTCGGGTCATGACAACTTGTTTTTCTGCTCATGGAGAAATCCTCATTTACAAAAATAATTGCTAAAGAATCCTGAAAGTGGCTGTCGGAAGCTCCTTAGTTTCTCAGTTGCCTTCTAGAACGCCATCTGTATAAATTCAGACTTTTTTACTGGGATTTTAGGAGGATGGTGGCTGGGATTTCTTCTAAATAGTTATACAGCGCAAATGTGTTTACATTAAATACAAGTTGTACATACTGTGGTTTACGGTATTTCAATTCAAATACCTTTTTTATTGAAGAGGTAACTGATTGCTTTACCAAATGGCCAAGAACTGCTTATTTTCCTGGGCTGTATTCAACACTGTTGAGAAATTAATAGCCGTTTCAGAATTCATGAAGGACAAAGAAACGGTATTCTCTGATTCAAAGACCTAATTAGAAGTAAATGCCTGTGGGTATTGGGTTTTTTGCCCCCTACTTTTTAGGAGAATTGAAGGAAAATTTCATAATGGCTTTTAATTTTGCAGGCAGCCAGCATCAAGCGTGAAATGACCTTCCCTGCATTTCAACAGGAGGATGTAAAAAGTGACATCAGTCAAAAACTGCCAGACCAACAGTTTCTCCTGTTCACCACAAAGGAGGAAGATTTAAAAACAGCAGAGACCAAAAAACTAAGCAGAGTTCATGAGTATGAAAAGGAAAACACTCGTTCTGTTTGTCTTCTTGAACAGAAGCGCAAGGTTGTTTCTTCAAATATTGATGTGCCTCCAGCAAGGTAAGGAAAGTTGGGCTTTGTTTTTGTTTTTTAAGGTGGTTTTTTTTTTTTTTCCTAGTGGGATATTGAAGGCAAGTTTGACAAGTGGTGCTCTGAACTGCTAAGACTAGTATTCATGTCCAAGCAGTCCAAAGTCGATCACAACTCCTCTACTTGAGAGATCAGCTAGAAGTTTGAAAACAGTAGTAACAGGAGCTGAGACTGTCTGAAATGTAGGACTTTGTATTGCTTTTGCAACGGTTTTGCTTTTATCATGTGCTGCAACTGAGATACCCCCAGAAGAGGACGTGCCTTAACAGGAGGAGATTGTTGACCCAGCTTCAGCTTTGCCTGATAACTAATCTTCTAAATGAGACTTAGAATCAGCTTCTAGTGATTTTTTTTTTTTCTTTTTTAAGAATCATACCTACAGCCACCTTATACTCATGGGAATGTGCAGTGACTTTTTCAGGATAGTGAGGATGTAGTATCTTATTTTCAGTTATATCCTTGTATAGGGATAGAGCTGGGTTATGACGTGGTCTGTGAAAAGAATTAATAGAAAAAAGTGGTGCAGAAAGGCTGGTGCAGGGAAATCAAATTTGTGCAAAATGGAGATTTGGGGATTTTGGTGTTGCTTTTTAATTTCTTATTCTTTGAGGAACTATTGTAAATGCACATAAATTTTTGAGACTTCAGCACTATCATCCAGGCAGTTACACTTTTAATTATAAAACATTTACAGGGAAATATTTGAGAAAAAAGTATTTGTTCTTTATCCTGAGACTTGGTGTATATCATAGCAAGAAATTCAAGATTTATTTGTGTTTTTATTTTTTCTTGACATTTAAGTGGAATAATAGTAAGAGAAGGAGAAACTGAGAACTTCATACTAGGTAACGATTTAAAGAAAAGGGGCTAGGAAATAAAAAGTCTAGAACTTGAACTTTGGGGGAAGGGGTTCTGTGCTTTGAGAGAGAAACGGAATGACTCCTCTACACAAGGGCTGAAAATTAATATAAAGGAAACATATCCAGTAGAGCTAAACAGATTCTCTTGTAACAGTGGTGAAAAACTGACAACAAATCGGGTGTTCTGTCTTGCAAGATGACAAATGCATGTGAGATTTTTTTGTTGTTTGTGATTACATGTTGGAATCAGTCTATCTGCAAAGATTTTTTTTTAACCTGCCTGGTAAATTCATTTGCATATAATGTTCAGTGAAATTGCTTCCATGTGTATTTTCTAAAACGTCACTTAAAAAGATAAATAGTCAAACTGTATGTTTTGTTGTTTTTTGGTTTGTTTGCTTTCTAAAAACCAACATAAAGCAGCGGGTTTTGCAACGTCATCCAGAACAGGATCATCGTTTTCCTCTGGCTCTCATAGACGACAGTTGTGAATACCACAAAGTTCACAAGTCAGGATTTTTTTTTTTCCAGGCACATATGTAGTAGAAAGCTATGCATTAAAAAGTCAAAAATTTTAGGATACTTATTTGATATTTTGACCTGTAATCAGCCTTGTAATGGCTGATTTCCAGCGGGAAATGTGATCACTGAGGATAAGGATAAGGCTGAGGTTCTCAACGCCTTCTTTACATCGGTCTTCAATAGCCGGATCAGTTGTCCTCAGGGTACTTTACTTCCCGACCATGATGTCCCCTGTGACTCAAGTAGAGAATGCCCCCCTGAGATCCAGGAAGAGACGGTTAGAGACCTGCTCCTTCAACTGGAATGTCATAAGTCCATGGGACCGGATGAGCTCC
>VXAL01005063.1:292638-397835 GCA_013399475.1 Chauna torquata | reverse complement strand
AAGACATCGACGCCCTGGAACGTGTCCAGAGAAGGGCAACGAAACTGGTGAGGGGTATGGAACACAAGTCTTATGAGGAGCGGCTGAGGGAGCTGGGATTGTTTAGTCTGGAGAAGAGGAGGCTCAGGGGAGATCTCATTGCACTCTACAACTTCCTGAAGGGAGGTTGTGATGAGGAGGGGGTCGGCCTCTTCTTCCACATAACTAATGATAGGACTCGAGGTAACGGCCACAAGTTGCGCACAGGGAAATTTAGACTAGACATCAGGAAAAACTTTTTCTCTCAGAGAGTGATCAGGCACTGGAACGGCCTGACCAGGGAGGTGGTGGAGTCACCGACCCTTGCGGTTTTTAAGAGGCGCCTGGACAAGGTGCTACAAGATATGGTTTAGTAGCTTAGTGGATAGTAATGGTGATAGGATGACGGTTGGACTAGATGATCTTGAAGGTCCTTTCCAACCTTGTGATTCTGTGATTCTGTGTGAGTGCCCTTTTCATTCATGCTTATATATCTCGAAGTAAATAGGATCATCAGAAAATTCAGGTCGGATGGGGAACGCAGGAAGTCACCTTGTCCAACCTCCTGCTCAAAGTATATGTTAGCATTTCCGTTTTACAATTCAGGTAACTAAGGTACAGGCTTTAAGAGCCTTTTTGTGTGACTTTATGCAGATAATCTAGAGCAGTCGAGCTCCTCTTTTCTGTAACTGCAAGATCATCCTTCCTCTGAGGGATGGACATTTGTTCCCCAACAACATGGAAAAGAGAATGAATAAACATCTTTTAATACCTCATTCAGACTAATTATGACACTAGTTGTGAGTACAGGATAGTGAGATGATAGTGAGATGTCTTCGTTTGCAAAGGCGTCTCTAAAATAGTTAATTGTTCCTGTATTTTGTTGTAAACAGATAAATGGTTTCATGTACTTAAGAATTTTTTTTTGCGTGTTTTTGGACATGCAAGTCAAGCTGCTGTACTAGCAGACTTAGAGAAGGAAGTAGAAAACAAACCTAGAGTCTAAATTCAGTAGTGTATGTATCTTGGTCACTCATGCTACAATTTTGAAGACAAGTCTTAATTTTCCCTTGGAATTGGAGATGATTTGTTGGCCTGTTTGTCTACAATGGACAGGACAAGTGCTAAAAAACTTTTCTTGGAGAGCTTATTTAATATTTGTTGTTGTAATGAGGGGTCTCTCATCATCTTCAACACAGTTTGACCTTTAAAAGTCATGTTCTATGGAATATAAAGGAGTGTAAGGGCAGGCATTTGAAGTTCTCCTGCCTCATTATAAGCCCCTTCCAGTCTTCTCTCTAGGACTGCACTGATGCAGTTGCATGTTCCCTGGAGATGAATTCCTCCTCCATTTTGCCTTCTGGCAGGGTTGGTTGGGTCAACTTTCCTCTACTGAGATCAGAGCATCCACTTGCCTTTGCAGCTTGCAGATGACCTTAACAGAGGACTTGTCATATCCAATTGTGGAAGATCATCTTGACATAATCAGATGATGTTCACATAAGTGTGGGAGAAATAAGGAGATGAATGTGATCTTCAGTTTCGTATTGCTACATACGCTTTCTTTAGAACAAACTCAGCTAGTGTTTTGGAGTAGAAAAATGATATGGAAATACAGTTTGCTGTTTATTTTGTTTTAAAACCTTAACAGAGCTGAAGATGTTATCTACTTTGCTTTGGATGCCAAAGTAAAGGGTAAAGTTAAATTTTACTAAAGTGATTTTGAGACAGAAGTTTGCCATACTGCAGGAGCATATGAATATCTTCATAAGAGCTCTGGAAAAGTGTCTGCGAAAGAACTGGTAACATGAATAAGTATCCTTCACTTTGATCAGTAAATGAAACAAAGTCCATCCCATCTCATCTGTTCTTAAGGATATCAATGAATATGAATGAAAATCTTTGTGAGGCACTGTATCCAAAATAACAGCTCAGAAGGTATTGGCATAATAAATGTTGCTTCTCAGACATTCAGCTGCAGTAGTACTGCAGTGCTTTAATTATTGCTTATAGACTCCAAAATTTTAAGTATGTGAAAAAATTTTATCGCACTCCCTGGCATCTCAGGTGCTTCATACTAAGGTGCACTGAAATAACTGTAGATGGAAATATAGAGAGGGGACAGTCTGGTGGCCGTGCCACTTGTGTGGGGGGGAAGATGGGAATCCAGTGGAAAACATGGACACTAGAATTTTTGTTTTCGATGAAATCTGCAGAGAAGGGGTAGATCTGTAGTAATTAACAGCCCAGCAGTTACGGATTTTCCTGGAGGGTGGAAGGTGTGGGTTCACGTTTTTCTGTTGTATTTGGAACAACACCTTGGTCTTGTCCAGGGGAGGTGTCCTAACCATGGCATTCCTGGCATAGTCAAGGTGCTTCGTAGGGCAGGTCTTTAAAGGGATATCATCAGGATGAATGTAGCAGATCTGAAATCGGTATATTGTTACATACAGGAGAATTTTAATACTGAAGTGCAAATTAGATTTTAAAGTTGATTGTTTACATTTTCTATTTCATCTTGCATTAAAACTGTAGACCTTTCTGTCTCTCTCTATAGCATGTGCTGTATTGGAAGTGTCTGCTAGATTAAAATCGAAGATTAAGACTTTTTTTTTAACTGATTTTTTATGTTTTGGAATGCAAAAATGAAATATGAGATTAACAGCGTTAAGTCTTTCCCTTTTCAGACCTGTTCATTTGGTCATTTTGAACAAAAATTACACGAGTTATATAGCTTTCCTACTTCTGAAACTCAGATGAGTGCAAATGAAACCGTTCAGCTTGAGTAAATGAGTTGTTTAATATGATACGGAAATTTGAATTCCTTGCTTTTCCTTTCAAAGTTTAAATTTATCAGTAGTTTTAGTGCCTACAGGACGTGTCTTGGAGAAAGCAGTCTGACAACTCAACTATAAACTGCGATTATCTCTGAGAATTGGGATTTTATCTACACAGTAGAGGAAAATACACTTTAGATTGGCCTGCTGTTCAAACATAAGCGATGAAAGACAGAACAGATCCCTAGGATCTGAGTAGTGAAAGGTCATTTTCTAAAAAGAGAGTGGTGTCATGGAGGGAATAATAGTGTTGCATTGTAGGCAGAAGCAAGCACAGGTCTGCTGGTGGTTTGGGTAGCTACACCTGCAGAGGTCAGATGCAATCAAAGATGATATTCCAAGTAGGCGGTGGTGTAGAAGTTAACAGAGCCTTTTCGCTCATTTGTATTTCCATCAGTTACTTACCAGAACGCACACTTACTCCCAAAGCAAGTCAGCAAGAAAGATGAGAAAAAGCCTGGGCTGTTGATAGCGCAGTTGCAAGCGTGTGAGTCGTGGCATGGGGAGCAAGGGCAGCACAGGCACTCAGAGAAGGGCTTCTCGTGCCTCTCAGAGACTGAGACTGAAGGGTGGGCAATGGACAGCAAGGGGTGAAGTTTCCTTTTTTTGAGTAAAATGTAAGGATAAATGTCTGGAAATGGTGATGGGGTTAAAACTCCTTTTAGACAGATGTGTTTTGACGAGCTATATCTGGAAACCCTTCATAACTTTTGTGTATTACTTCCAGAAGTGTTGTCTTTTCTGGTGTCGCAGAGAGGAGTAAATTGAAATATCCAAACGGGTTAAAGAATCAAAGAAGGAAGTGGACAGGTATCACTCCTATCCCCCTGTTGGGTAGGAGTGTTTTAATAATTTTGTTTTTGTTAACTTTTTGCTAGATGATCTCAAAATGCTTTGAAATTTGTATTATCCCCTTGCCACGTCATTCGTCCTTTCCCCAGTCCTCCTGTGCTGTACCTCCTCTGAAAAAAGGAAGAAACCCAACCTTTCCAAAGGCCTGACTTTTCTACCTTGTTCATGCTCTTAAAGGAAAAGACAAAGGTAAACCTCAGCTGCTTGAGTACTTCCTAGAGTGCGAAAATAGCTATTGTGCAATAAAAATAGTTCCTGTGCCCTTCTGGTTCACTGTTACTAAGCAGTGTCATTTACCATGACAATAATATACTGGATTTTCTAATCTCCTGTTTCTTTTTTTAAAGAAGAGAGTTGCTCTGTTTCTACAAATGTATTTTTTTTCATGTACCTATAGTTTATCTGCTAATTAGTTCATAATTTAATTGAAAAATATGTGATATAATTGAAATAAAGTAAATGAAGCGTTTCTAGGAATTCTTTCTGCCACTGCCTCTTTATGCACTTCTAGAATAGCCACAGAAAACTGGGGCAAAATAAATTGTAGCCATATTTTCTGACCATCATTATAAGGAGATAGTATTGGCAGTGTTGTGTTTTTACCCCGGAATGATTTTCTTGCCTGGTGTCTCCAGGAACGTAGCTGTGGGCAAGCTTCTGATTAGGGAGTTTGTTGTTCTGTGCGGCCTGCTGAGCATGATTGCTTATGCAGCGTGCATTTCAGTGGGAACATTTGCATGTTTTCATTGCCAAAACTCTCCAGGAGCCTGACTTGGAGATCAAAAGCATATCTGCTTAACTGTGATATCATTACGAGGAGGACTTCACAATATACTTGCAGAAGGAAGAACCAAACGATCACGTTGTGCCATTCTGTTTACCCAGAGATGTTGTTTATTCAGATGCAGTCTTCTGTGGTTCTTCTCAGGCTGTTTTAGAAAACCCCTGGCTTCTCCGTGGGAGAGCTGCTTTTCTATGTGCCACATAATTCCTGCAGAATGGATTGATCAGGCAGCTTTGGAGGAAGTCAACTGTTGGTTGGCTGCTGAAGCTTTTCAGTCAAATGGATGAAAACAGAAGGCCAAGAAACCAGGCTGTACTTCAGATTTATTGCAAGCTTCTGAGCTTGCTTGCTTTCCTACCAGCTCAAAATCACTTCACTGAGATATTTTTCAAGTTTTTTTTTCACCACCCTATAGATTGAGTGTTCTCATTTCCTAAGTTTTATTTTCTGTGCATCCATGATACTTGGAAACTTTGAAAACCATTGTTTTACATGTAATGGAAATTACTCCCAGACTAATTCCCGTATTTCAGAGCTTCTGTAAAAATGGTGGTAGTTGGCAATACCACGTGTTTAAAATCAGCTTCTCCAATTATCCACATCAGCTAATTATTGAAGTATTATATTGTTGCTTTTGTTTTGCAAGACTTCAGTCAAATTTATGTGCAGCTTGATTGGATTTCACCCAAGCAGTCATTAGAGGTTGATTATGTTTAATATTGATGGTGAACTGCTCACCGTGGTCTGCTACAAAAAAAAAAAAAAAAAAAGCGTGCCTTTTAGGATCTGACTGTTAACAGGTAAAAAAAAGAGGTATATCTGAAAAGCAATCAAAGAATCAGTCTGTTAGCATGTTCTTAATGTGTTTCTTGATGCTGCTTTCTAATAGTAAATTTTCTTTACATTACAGAAGGACCGTGTATGTATATTAAACCCTAGAAGCCTTTGAAAAGGCACATGAAAGTGGTATATCAGAAACTGTTTTGAAAAATGTAGATTAAGTTGCAAATAAAAACTCTGCAGGTGCTTACTACAGGTCCCACAGAGCCAAACCAGAACTCCAAAAGTCACTTTGCTCATTTGACTGAGGTCTTCCAAATCACTTGCCTAGGTGTTTGTTGCCACACTAGCTGCACCAGCTTCTTGTGATGCTGAGGCAGGGAAGGGGAACGTATCCGTAGATGCGTTTTTGACTACTTTTGCACAGTTGGAAGCTTACTTTTTAAATGGCAAGGTGGGTCAAGCTTCAGCAATGCTGGGGAGCAGAGGACATGATCAGGAGGACCGTCCCATTCAGAGGGTGGCTGAGCATGGGATGGTTGAGCCTGTTACAAGTAACATTGACAGACCAGGATTTCATAGCCATGTGCTAGACTCGCATGTGAAAAATCAGAAGTACCCACTGCCAAAAAGCCACAGCAGTATGCTGGGTAGGAGAATTTGTTGAAAAAATTGCTTATGTGTAGCATCCATCACTGAAGAAGAGTTACTCCGAAAGTGTGCATAATATATCTCTACTTTCTTTTCCAGTGGATTTTTTTTGTCAGCCCCACTTCTCCTTGGTGCTGTACTGCATGTGTATCTGAGAGCTTCAAGATCTGCCGTACGTAGCTGTATTACTAGCGTTACCACGACCACTGTGCTACATCGGTTTCAGCTGGCAATAGAACCAGTGTGTGACTAATGCAATTTATCTTTTCATCACCAGTCCTAGATTTGCCAACTAGCCAGCAGGATTTTGTCAACTTAGTATTCTTGCTAGAGTATGAGTTTTGGATGAGATAAAGTTACTCTGAGACTTTTTTTTTTTCAGTAATGCCTAAAGCATGGGCAATATAAATCTCATGAATAAAGCAGTGCGCTTTCTCTGTTCTTTACTAATAGTCTTCTGCATTTGATAGTGATTTTCACACAACTTGGTATAGTGCCAACTATTTGTGTTTGTGGTCTTTCAGCCTGTTTTGTTGTACTTGATCCTGTGAGAGAGGAATGGGATTTACGAGTGATTGAACCAACAAGAATGCGAATGAAGGTTACTTCTCATGAATAAGGTGCTTTCTGTGTGCTGGGGTTTTTTGTAGCAACATATCATTGCACAGACTTCTTAGTTGTTCCTCTGTTTCCATAATTTTCAATTTGCACCCTTTCCATACAGCAGTATTTTTATTAGGAGAGGAACTTCTAACACCATTCATGTGATTTTAGCCATCTGGATTTTTGGCCAATGTTATTGTCTTTTTTTTTTTTTTGACTGCAGACTTGTGATGGCGTTCCCAAGGAATGAAATTCCAGTGAAAAATAAGCACATGATAATTTGATTGTGCAATTAGTTGTGGTAATGTTAATCTGTCCCAGTGCCTGATGTTGGAGTCTGTATTATTTTAGGTAATCATTGTTTTCAAAAGGAAACCTAGAAGAAGATTTTGCTTGTGTTTGTATACATATATATACACACATGTGTATATGTACACATATAAATAAGTTTCCAATTTCTCTAGAAAACCCTGTTTTCAAAGCAGTGAAGAAGATCTGTCTCCATCTATAGAAGCGTAACCACTTTTCTTGAAAATCTTATTTCGCTGGTAGCCAAGACGAAGGGCTGAGTTATTTCATCTGTGTGACCAAAGTTGCCAATGGACAATGATCTCATTACCAAGCAAATTTCAATGAATTCTTCTAATGTGACACAGAGGAAAAATGTGTCCTTAATCTGCAATGAGCACTGGGCTCTGGTTCTTGAGGAGCTGTATTCAGCAGTCATTGTGGCTCTATCTGCTGGCTATCGCTGTGAATGCATGTCTTGTTCTCAGCTCTTCAGTTCCCTTAAAAAATGGAGTGTAATTTCAAAGTACTCTTAAACAGCAAGCAATATTCAGTAAGAGTAATTTCTTTGTGGTTTGTGTTAGCTGTGGCACAAAAAAATTCCTCTTGAAATGCCATCTGTGCTGAGAAAAAGAAAAAAGTCAATGGGTACATGGTTTTTAACTTGTCTATCTGTGAAACTTGCAAGAATGGGTTACCACATGTATGGTTACATAGAAGCATGTTCATAGCTATAATTTTATTTAAATGCTATAAAGTTAAAATATTTTGGTTTATGCAGTGATCTTCAACATTGTATCATTCAGGTCAGGAAAGACATGAAGCCTGCCTTTCTGAGAGAAGTTCTGTTGCTGATTGTTATTCTTAAAATATTTTTAGGAATTTCTATTTAACTCCTTTAATTCCTCTAGCGTTATCTCCATGAAAATGTTCATTTTACACATTAAAAAAAAATTGGAGGTAGAAAGTGTAACTTTTCTATATTTAAAGTAATAAGCTTGCATTATGTGTGCAAGGGTTTTTCAGTATTTTGTTCATATTCCTAAGATGACTGTTCTACAGTGAAGCTTATTTAACCCTGTTGATTTTATTTGGTACATAAAATATATCATTGGTTCACATAGATGAAAGGCTATTTTTAAGGTGCCTTTTATTAATTTCTGTAATAAAGATTTTCCGATCTCTACTACAAGATTTTATATGCATCAGGTACATGTTTTGCCTATTACTACTCGAGTTTTTGTGACTACAGGAATGTGAAAGGATGGAGCACTTAATCTAGGTATTGATATTTCAACGTGATTAGGATATGTATGTAAATTAACAATAGATTTTTCTAATGGGTTAATATTATTTGAGGCAGAACCGCATCTTTTTGTGGTTTTAACAGACTGCAGGGATTAATATAAGCTGAATACCTCCAACTCTTCCCTTTTTACTCCTTGATAGTTTTGGAAAAATGTTGGAACAGAGGTGTTTTTAGATGCACAAGATCTGCATGAAGCAGCTATAATTTCTGGTAAGCTGCTACTCTTTCCAAGTAGTGTATCCTCTGACGTAGTTGTAACAGCAGTGCCTGATGGCGATGTGTTGCACAGAACGTGCATTGCAGGCATTCTGCAGCGTGGTTTTGGTTCCGTATGGAATGCATAGTTATTCTGCAGAGCTGAGTGGCTGCTCCTTGTAAGCTTATGAGAGTTAACGTGTTCCATTTGGTGTATTCTTAATACATACTAAATGTCTAGTCCACAGTTTTCTTGAGACAATGACAGTAAAAATTAGTTGCTGTTCCTCAAGTGCACCAGTGAAGCTCATTAGGTAGGAAGTTTTGTGATTTTTGCATATGCCTTTACTTTAAGTTCTGTCTTAGGAAATCCTGCCATTGATGCAATGCCAAGTCTACCAAGTAACGTTGGGCCTTCTGTGTTCAGTACACGGTGAACGGAACACAGGTAGCATCTTTGGTGAACCGGGAGGAAACTATGGATGAAATGTGAACTTGTGTTTTGACTGGTCCTAGAGGAAAGTACATCCTGTGGCACCTCGCTGCTCCATTCATAGAGTGAAAGTGGGTGAAATGAGATGAGACATCTTGCTACAAATATTTAACATTCCCAAGAAATTGCATTGAGGCTGCCCCACGTTTACGTAGGAACAGAAAATGGATGTTTGGAGTAACAGCAGTATTCAAGATGGTAAATGGAGTCGCTAGCCAATTGACTCTTTTAACAAGTTATTCTTATATTATAATACCATTGCTCCTCATTTGATTTGTTTTGCTACCCAGAATTTAATGTCTTGGTTGTTTGTTTGAGGAAGGACATAGGGTGGTATTTCCACCATCAGCAGATGTCCCGTCATTGTGGTCAGCTGAGCTATTTCCCATGCAATTTTATTTGGAACATTTAGAAAGGTCTGTTTCCTTGAACACTTGAAAACATCCAGCTGCTGATGGTGGCCATGCTTCTAGTTCGAACATCGTTCACCTTCAGGACACCACACATCTCCAGGGGCATCTGAGTCACTGCACTTTTCCTTGTTTCAGTGAGCCTAAGCTGTTGTCATTTACTATTTGTAACGAAATAAAGCCCATGTTTAGGTAATGCTTTCCCATGAAAATAAAAAAAAGTTTAAATATTTTGTAGCCTTTTACTGAATTCTGTATAGGAAGGACATTCTTTATCCCATAGCGTGCTTCCTGCTGTGTCTGCCTGCTTTTTCCCCTTTATCTTAATTTGGATTGTTTCTCTTGTTTTCACCACGGGTATCCAATTCTTTCCTTGAAGCTGAGGGAGGCAGTGAAGAACTAAGTGCAGGTTTAAAACAAAACAAAACAATGCAGTTAATGCTTCCCAATGCCACTTACAGAGCACTGTGTCCGCGACAGCTTAGTGTAAGACAATTCCTCACCTGGCTGGAAGAGGAAGGAAGAGGTCATGAGGAGGACGTGCTTGGCCTGTTTTCATGTTTCCTTCTACTGAAAGGTGTCTGTGAAGAACAGTTTGATGCTACTTTCTGACAAGCCACAGAGTCACAGGATGGCTGAGGTCAGAAGGGACCTCTGGAGGTCATCTGGTCAAGCTCCCTGGTCAAGCAGGGCCACCTAAAGTCTGCGCTGATGATTTAAAAAGAACATTTTGACTGATTTTCCTTACTTCTTAACGCCTGAGTCACTGACCTGAATTCCTTTTTTGTGTTGTTACTGTTGTCTTGGATTAAGTGATTTGTTGCTCTCTTCCAGTTACCTGAATTTTTGCTTGCGTGCGTGTTTGATCACCGGTATCTTTTTCAAGCCACAGTACCCCTTCCTTTTCCATGGGTTCTTCATCCTCCCGGTTCCTCTCTTCTGCCCTTCGCTTGTCCCTCCTGTGCTGCTGCTCCTGCTCCTCTCCCTGATGGCCCACGGGTGCAGCTCCGGCCCATCAGCAGCGTTTCTTCACGCAGGTCTGACAGAAGATGGGCCTGGGTGGCTTGCTAGGGCCTGTCAACAGGAGGGAGACAATGACTGTGCTCACGTCATGTCTTGCTTCTCAACGTCTGTTAGTTTATTTTACATAGTTATGGGGGTTGCTCCTTCTTCACTGGGCCCTTGGCTGCAGGATTATGGATGTGTAATTCTGATAGTAAGTGCAGAGTAGCCATTCAATGTTTTTATGTGTGTGTATACATATAATGTGTGTGTGTATACTGACATAAAATCAGTGGGTGGGCATGTGTTGGTGTGACACGTACTCGTCTTTGGATATCCTGAGACATATCTTGCTGATACTCAACCTTTCTGCCCTAGTTGGAGTACTTTAGATCACAGGAATACTACAACTAATAACAGCAATAGTAAAAATCGAATTGATCTAACCCTTTAAAACATGTCACATAAAAAGGCTTGTGGTTAGACTTACTTGTGTGTTGTGGTATGATGTTTACAGAAATTCTAAGTATGACAAAGATACATTAGTATCTCTTGCCAGTCCCTGAAGCAAATATATGCAGGCGAATGCAGCAATTTTGTCATTTTATTATGTTTTGGACTGAGTAAGAAGCTTGGAGAGAAAATCTATGTTGGATGTATAATACTGGTCTTACCAAAATAAGCTGGTTATGTACTACGCTTTTATTATAGATCATTAAAATTAAAGCAGTACAAAAACAAGCTCTCACTTATGTTTCAAATTAAGACATAATGTGTAACACTAATAAACATGGCTTGTATTGGTCCTACAGATAGAAGCTTTGAATTACATTATGCAACAAATGTTCTTAGTTATCTTTGTGGGTTTTTTTCATTCCTTTTTTTTTTTTTTGGCAACCTGTTGTGCAGACATCCAAACTGTTGGCAGTATTAATTAAGGTTGTCGTGATTAGAGAGGCAGCTTATATACAGTGTGGAGCTGGATTGACAAGCCAGGGAAGAACGTAGCTCCTGTGAAACACTGCTGAGGAGGCAGTGGTTGTCCCGCGTGCCAGCACTGCTCCGCAACGCTGGGGTTTCCTTCTGCGGGACAGGGATTTGTGGTTGGAGCTGAGCCTCCGCAATGGTTGTTTCTGCTGTCATTTTGTCTGTGACCTTCCCCTGGGGTGGAAGGGACCGCTCGGGTACAGCTGAGGACGCGCTGACTCCATTGGCTCTGATGCTGTGATTCATCAGCAGCCTTTGGTGCCACGTGTGCCTTTTAAACCACTGTTGGCTCTAGTGGTACTTGTCTCTTGTGGTCCTAGGAGTATGCTTTGTTTAACTGATATCAAATGTATAAAAAACAGGAAATAAGGAAAACAAAATCTTTAGTCGGACTTCAGAACTGTAATCAACCCATCCTTCTGTCCATCCTTACGTTGAGTGGCAAATATGGAACCATTATATGTTTCTGCTTCTTATGTACTTCTTAAATTAAAGCTTGTCCAAGCTAAATCAGTCCCTTGATGTCACACTAACTTATTAAGCATCTGGCCTAGAACTGCCCTCCTACTTTGCAAAGCCTCCTGTTGACTCACTGTGCTATACAGCTTCCCACGTACCCATCTATCGCTGCATGCTCTGTTCCTCCCACTTGTTCTCCCTTTTCCGCTCCTGTTGCGGGTATGCCTCTGCTCCAACTATCCCTTAAAAAACAATGAGGCTTCAGACCTCACCCTCTTTCAAATACTTCACATTTTTCGCAGTTGCTCTTCTAAAACCTTCCCTTCGGTTCCAGCGAGGAATAAATTTTTCTTTTCCACCATTAACTTTGTTCAAAAGATGCAGTTCCAAATATTCTGAAATTACTCTGTTCCCATGCTTTTATGATATGTTATATAAGCAATGCTTAGGATAAATTACATTGGTCTGAACTAAGGAATTGCACTGTTAAAAGCTCCTATTCTCGTAGTATTCACTGAGTATATTTGCGTGCATGGAAAATATCCAGATAACCTTTGCCTGCCCTAATACATTGGAAGGGAAGGCTGCAAATAGTGTGAGCTCATGGAGGAAAGGAAGTAGCTGGGAGAAAAAGCAAGCTTGTCTAACTATATACCTGAACCCAATCATCATTTTCCACTACTATTTTTGTGAAATTATCAACATTTGTTGTATAAGCTGATTATATCCAATATTTTTTAATGGGGGGAAAAATCTACTTTATTTAAGCAGTGAGTAACAGACCAAAGTTTAAATCTGCTTTGCCTGGTGGTAAGTTTTTTCAGTTCTGTGATCTAGCTGGAAGTAACAGAATTTCATAAGTAAGCGAAGATTTGTATACGTGCTAGGATATGTTTCTGTAAAATGCTAACTCACCAACAGGCTAGTTAAAACTTGGTAACACCTGCAGTGAGACCAGAAACAACATGCCATTGTGTTCTTCATGTAAGCATCGACAGACAAATTGTTACCCATTTCTGTAAATGATACAGCCTGAAGAAAATACTTGACTTTGAAGAAGTCTCTCTTTCTAGTTTTAAAAAAAAAAAGGGTTTTGGGGGGAATAAACCAACTACAAGCTAACCAGAAGACAACAAAAAGCCTGGAGAGCAACCGTTACAAATAGATGGCAAATTGCCTCTGTTCCTAAACCAGTTTTGTCAGTATGTATTGCTAAGCTTAACAAGTTGTTTTCTGTTTTCACCATACTTGAGCCCAAAATGTGCATGGTTATCTCTAGACCATCATAGGAGCCCATGCATAGGAGTACAGGGACCCCACTGTGCTGGTTCTGCTCAAATGTAAGTGGATACCTGATATAGAAATTACATTTTAGTGGGGAGGTAAAAGAATCAGTGGCTGAGTGCCTGCAGATGCTGAAGAGTTTATCTTCATGGGAAAATCGGATGTACTGTCTTTACCTTAGAGCCTCATCTTGCTGACAGAGAGAATTGCTGTAGTTTTAATTAAAAATATTTGAACAGATTTTAACAACCTTAAACTCGTACCAAGTTCTGTTTAAAAATATGTTGAACACTTTTCCAAACTCTATCATTTTAGGAGATGCATGACTGCATGTTTTGTTTCTGGTGTGTTGCCAAATTTCCTGTATCATCATCTATGCCAAATAATTGCTCACTTATTATAGTAGAAGCTTAAATATTGTTGCCTCAGAGATACAGTTAGGAGATACTAAAGTGATAGATATTGGCATATTCTGATTTATAGTGTTATAGGAACAACAAAATCAAGGCTAGAAAGACTTCCATGGGTGATGTAGGTCTTCCCTGTCCCCCTAGCAGGATCAACTGTATGTACCCTTTTTGATAACTGTTTGTCTAATCTGTTCTTAAAAGTTGTTAATTATTGACAGGTTGGAATTATGAAGGGTGATCAGTTCCAGGGTTTAAATATTTCTCATTGCAGAATTTTTTCCAGTTACAGCTGAAACCTCCCTCATTGCTTTTTACATGCATTGCTCCCTAGCCATACTCCAGTAGGCATGCAGAATAATTTACACACACACACGCACACACACCGCCCCAATTTGTTTTCTTTTCCCCTCCATCTTTTTACATAGTGGAATACAGTCTCCTTGTGGTGATTGGAAGGGACATCTTTTATCCAACTGCTATTTAATACAGATTACATGAATAAAATCACAAATGCCAGACCCAGGGTTCCTCCTCCTCAGATGAACATCCCATTTCATGGGGACACAGGTTCTGGCTTTTTGTCTGGGACAAGAGGTTTAGGTCCCTCCAGGAAACTAGGTGATGGGGATGAGGCCAGGAAGGGGCAAACCCCATTTAGGAGATGTGCGTGGTGGCACAACCCGTGAGAACGTCGTAAGCAGAAACTTGGGATGCCTGTGGTTTTTGATGTTGTGTGTGAGGAATTTGAGGATCGTGCCCTTTAAGCGTCAACTTTTTTTGTGGCTTCATTTATTTATTTATTTTCCCTGCCTCAATTCTCCAGTGTCAACATAGAAGGTAAAACAGTCCTCCCTGGTGAAGAAGATTACGCAAGAGCTCCATGGCTGGTCACGTTGAGTAACTCCGTGAGATGAGTGGGAAGGATAAATAGGTGAGACTGCTGGCATTGTCAAGTGGGAGTAGAAGTAACAGGTTCTGAAAACTGAATCCAGCATTTGTTTTCTGGGAAAGGGAGTGTAATATTTTCCACATTAGCACATTGTATGGGCTCAGGGTTGGACCTAACCCAATCTGTTGTAGTTCATGTGTGGCTGGGAGCCCAGAAATGCCAGTTCTGTTCATGAAGGATGGCACTAAAGCTAGTTTAGATAGAGAAGGCATACCCGTTGTTCACTTGTAAAAGCAAAAGTTTCATCAACACTGCTGGCTCTGCAATTTAAACTGAGCTGGCTCTTTTTGTAATATGTTTGTGTTGAGCGGTTGTGTTGTGTTGAGTTTAGAGGGAGGCAAGCGTCTTTCAGTTTTCACTCTGCTAATTTATGTCTGTAACCGGAGATCGCTATCAATGCTTAATACACTTTATATACTTTATATACACTTAATACACTGCTCCTGCTGCCTCTGCCTCCTTCCCTGCATGCTCCCCAAAATGTACGCAGGCTCCTTGTGGCACAGGCAGGCACGTTCAGAGCGCCTGGTGCTTCCAACACTTTGTTTACAGAAGGTGCAGAGTAGATGCATGGTTCCATGCTCAAAAGGAAGCGTGGGGCTGTTGGCAACCGTCCATACAGGCAGCTTTGAAACGTGACGTTCCCTGCAATACTGATGCACTGGGTAGGTTTTGACAAACTCCAGATTGCAAAGTAGTGGTGATGAAGCATTAATTTTTTATAAGTATATAATATCTATATGTATGTATATCTGTAGAGAACATGAATTTGAAATGACTGGTTTATATGAGTCTCAGAGGTTCTTTCTGTTTTCACTTCTCCCAAAGATACTTTAATTGTTTTCTATGGGAATTATGTTCAGGTTAGAGCTGGGAATGGTTAAACAGGTGACCCCTTCAAATCTCTGTAAAACTGAAACACCATTTCCTTCTGAATGTTTTCAGGTGTATTGTCCAGTTGAAACTTCTGGCATCCAAAAACTAAACACTTAAAGAATGGCCATTTTGCTAACTACATGCGATAAGAATCGTTTCCTGCGTGCTTTCCCTCGTCCGTATGTGTGTACTATTATGTACTTATGTACCGCAATGCTTGTGATTAGTGCGCTGTATAATTTAAAATATAATATACTTTCTGCTTTAGAACTGAACTTCTTCATGCCTGCACAGAGACAGGACAACTTATATTTGGGGAAAAAAGAATTACATAGACGTCGATACCTTCAAAATTTATCATGTCCACTTTAATGTGCAAAGGATAGCAACTGTGCTTTTAATGAAAATAATAATGCTTAGTAGATTTTTATGATTCAGTGCTGTATAGGTGCTAACACATTCTAAAATAAGAGAGAACGATAAGCAAAACCACATTAAAGATGTTCAGAAAGTGACACAACAGGAGGAAGTGGCTGCAGAGCACAGCAGGGGCTCTACCAGGATTAGAAGTAGAGACTTTCCAGCCCTAGCTCTCCGACTTCTGCTTCCCAACAGCCAGTCTCTGTTGCTAAATTTTATGCCCCATTTATACTTCTTTGTCGTTTGAAATCCCATTTCAAAGTCAATGGGAAAAGAACCTCCAGTCAGAAAACAAAGCAAAATACCTCCTCCATGTCAAAGCATATATCCTTCTTTCCCTCTTATCAAAAATCTGTTTAATTGCTACCTTGTATGCCTAATAGATTTAAAAAAAAAAAAAAGTTTGTGGCTTCTCTTACATGTTAAAATGCTTTTTCCTGTGCTCATACTTGGATTCCAATGATGGTCAAAATATGTATTTTTAAAATGTCTTTTTTTTTTCCCCAAAACCTTTTCTCTTTGGGTAGTTAACTTAAGCCATGCAGAAAGTGACTTTTAAAGGTGCTGAGCACCCAGACTTGCACTTGTCTGGGACATTTCAAAGTGAGACTCATGCATGAGCCTGTCATACTGGGAGTTGCCACTTTCTGGAAATGCCGGGGTAAGTGAATTGTCTGGATGGACACAACTGAGTTGTTAGCATTGGAAGTGAATTGCAACTATTAGTCTTGGTACATACAGGCTTTTTAGGTTATTGCTGTTTTGTGATCAGCCCTTCTGCAAATGAAGATGAGGTATTAAAAACATCAAATCTTAATTGCGTTCTGAGAATGAAGAACTGAGATTTGTGTTTGCATTTTTTCCATCACGTTTACAAGAGGTTTTGTAGTCAGGTTGGTCTTCAAACAAAACAGCATGTTTCGCAGCAGTAAAAATGTAAAAGTAAAAATAAATAAAACATCAGTCATTCTTCTTTGTAGCTTACCAGTGAAGAGCTTAGTGTCTGTGATGCCAGCCCTTACTTCTCTTACCCAAATGTAACCTCACTTACCCAACATACAAAAGCGAACCAAGGAAGGAGGCTATGATTTTCAGGTAAGAAAGTATGTGCCCCCGAGCCTGAAGCTCCCCACGGTGCCGGCCGTAGGGATGTACCAGGCAAGTCCTGCACCAAGCCCACCGCGAGCAGACGAGGGCTCAGAGCACCGGCGCCGTGTTTTTGGCAGTCGCGCTCACCAGCCCCAGCCTCGGGAGGAATTCCTGTGAATGGGACTTGCACTCCCAGGTCGCTCAGGCTCTTGAGGAAAACCTCAAGGGAGGCAGACTCCACCTAGTCTCTTAGCTCCAGTGGTTAATTACATCTAACTTGTTTGCGTCAAATTAAATAAAAATGACAAGGGAAACACCTGAGGACATGGATAATTCTGGGGGTCTGACCAGACTTGTAGAAGAGGTTCTGAGCAGCTGCCGAGGAGTATCTCAGCTACTAACGATTATGCTAGTTTCTTTCAAACACATTTATTCTCACTGAGATCTTTAAGGCAAGAGTAAGTAAGCGAGTCGCATTTAATCATTGTGGATTTTATACGTACATAAAATTTTTCAATGTATCATATGGCAAAGGATGGTTTGTTTTTATAAACATCGAGCTCAGACTGCCAAACAGCTTTAGCTGAAACACTCCATAAAGACAACCTGCCCACCCTTGGGGCTGAGCCCAAATTTGCAAATGTTTGGGCCAAAGTAAATTTGCTTGAGGGGATTTCTAGAGTTGCTTAAAAAGTTAGAGTACCTTTTGAAACTAGAGATGAGTTTTGTAATTCAAAAATAGTTGCTACTAATGACCTGTTAAGTAGATTGTGCTTCTAGGACCTTTGCCGCTGAGGGATGACAGTGGAATACCTGGGGTGGAAGAGGCAGTGCCTGCGGTCGGCTGTCTGTTTAACCTTGGTATCTTAGGTCTAGAGGCTTAGGAGAGAAGGTGAAGAAGAATTTCTTCTCAAAGCGCTATGGGCAATATCAGTATCTGTGCATCAGGCCACTTCTGATCTGTATAATAATTTTGAAACTCTTGTTCTAATTTTCCCGTTACTTCCAGTTTATTCAGATCTTCTGTTGTTTGCTGCATCTCCACTTGTGAGACATCTGCAAACGTGATCATGCTTGAAGTGTCCACCAAAGAAGCATCTAAGACAGCGCTTTGTAGAGAGTGGGTTTTAGGTTGATTTGCTTAAAATAGCTTCTTGGAAAACTTAAAATGTGTGTATTTTGACCAGCGTCCCTGGTTCTTGCATGTTGTTGCTAGTCACAAGCAGTGCTTCATCTTTGTTTAGTGTGACTCTCCAATCTAAGCATCCATATTTGATCACAAGGATCAAATTGCATGAAAATGTTTAAAGGACTCACATCTTAGTCTGATAAGCTCTTATTTCTTTTTCCAGACAGTGGAATCCTGTGCGTCCAAAGAAAAACAAAATTGTATTGGAAATTTGAAGGTCTTGTTAATGGAGGGAAGTGGAACTACTGTGTCCCATTAAATGAAAGATTATGCAACTGCATGCTTCAGCAAAGGAGAATCTTGTATTTAATAACTGATGCAGTGATCTGAAACAGTGCATTTGTGACCTGCAGTTCTTGGCTATTGTTTATCTAGCAGCTAGAATTAAATGAGGTTCTGACTAACAGAGCTCCCCAAAATGCAGTATTGCCTTATTTTATTGAAATAGGAAAAGCTGTATTTAACCGAAGCCAACTCCTCTTTTTTTACAGCAGCCTTTAGGGACAGGAGGAGCTTAGAACAGAGTTAGCATTCTCTTCATTATGCTGGTGCTATTTATCTTTAACAGTAGAATAAGCATTTTTAGAGCAGACAGTAACTTGGCTCTGTTTTAAAACCTTTTTTTTTTTTTTTTTAAATAATGACAAGAGCTATGCTTTGGTGAATTGGTAATTTTCCCTGTTTAATCAGGCCAGCACAAGACCTGTACTGATTTTCTTTCTCCTTTTCTAATAGCAATATTTTGTAACGCTTCACTGGCAAATAGAAGAGAAACTGTACAAGCAGAGAAGTAGCGAGTGAGGAAGCGTTTTTTCTGTGTCTTCGATGGCTTCTGAAATCCTGTGCTAGCCTGCGGGCGCATCTTTTCCACCCACCAGTACTTCAGGAGCTCTGCTGGCGTTCCCATGTCTGTCCTCTCCCTGCCCTGCAGTCTGCTGATTTTGCTTCTTAGGGGCCTGCTCCCTCCCCTTCTCACCTCTGGAATTTTCCTTTCTACTGGGTAGCCTTGCTCCTCCTTGAAACCCTTTACTCATTTCCTCTCCCTCTGTACAGCAGTACCTCTCATTTTCTAATTTTTAGCTCTGTCTAAAGTATTTTAGTAAGTTTCTGGTTACTTCTGACCCTCTTAGCTCTTGAAGCCTTTCTGGTTATTTTATCCAACATTCAATTTATTGTGTATTCTCCATATACTTCGCTTGTGCCAAGTTCTTGCATTGTTTGCTGTGGCTGGCACAACCTGGTTTGTTCCACAGATCTTCAGGTCTTTCTTAAAGTGCCACTTGTGCCTGGTGTTACACCGTAGGTTGACTACCTCTGTCCACTTTTTTGGGCATGTACGTTCTTTTGCAGCTGGTGCAAAAGTGGTGCACCTGACCATCGTACATCGTATGGTTTAGGTCCCTGCCTGAGAGGTCCTTGGCTCTGATCTTGTGTTCTGCAGATCAAAGAAATGTAAATTAGTACATACCCTCATGAAAAAGCCGTATGAACAAGTCTTACATGCAATTACAGTGTTTCTATGAGTTTTTCTAAAACATCCTTTAAAAAGTTGTAAAGAATTTAAGCTCGCTCTTTATATATATTATGGTAGTATCATTGAAACGATTTACAAAAAGAATCTCCTTTACGTTCCATACAGAATTAATTATTTAAAAAAAAAGCTGTTAATAATAAATAATCAAAGTGAGCCTATCACTTTGCCTGTCCAAGTAGGAATCATTTCATGCATCTTTTGAAAGAAGCAGAAATACAAGTCCTCTATGTCAGTAGAGTTTTTTCATGTTGTAAATCTTCATTTACATGTTTTCTGCTTGGAGAGGCTGATCTGAAGACTCAAATTGTATGCCATTAGCCGCTAAATTGCATTAAATCTTTTGCTGGGGCTGTATGCAGATGGAAAGAAAGATGGTGAAGAGCTTAGCTAAAAAAATTTTAGATTTGTAATTTAGAAAAGTAACTTCTTAAGTGGAAGCATTACTCATGCATTTTGTTAGTGTCTTCTGGGGCAAAGTAATAGTGTGAGAGATGAAACACAAATGCAAAGTAAATGCAAAGAGACAAAATGATGTGTCATTTCATCTAAACTTTTTCTTTCTGCTTAGCTCTTGTCCAGATTAATTTGAAGCATCCTGTTTTGGGGTGGAGAGGTTCTGGCTCAATGACATGAGAAGAGTAAGTAGTGAAGGATAAGTACGTGCCCTCAAGCTGTGGTAGAGTGAAGCCACAGAACTGGGATCTGGGGGCTGATTGCCAAAGAGTTTGATGTTAAGAGGAGACATTTCAGAACAGTTATTTACAATACAAAATATATTACAAGACCCAAAATCTGAACTTGGATCAGAAGAGATGTTTTGACTTGTTTTCCTCTGCTGCTTGCTTTCTGAAATCTTGAGCATACCACCGTGCAAATGTTTACATAGTTGGAAGGCAGAGTTCCTCGAAGGGAAGGGAGATTCAGGGGAGAGCTGGTGAGTCTGTGCACCCATTGCTTCGCTCCTTTTCATTTTCTCTGATACTGTTGCCTCTGCCCCGAGCTATCAAGCAGTATTCAAGGCAGTCGAGTAGTGCATGAGCTGAGCTAGAGGAGCTGTGCGTCTCTCCCTGCAGAGCTTGTTATTTCCAGAGGCCTTTTTCAATGAGCAGAAAGGGAGCAAGGGAGGGATGATGTACTTGTTCCGAATTACAAGCCTGTTCAGTCTGCTGTGCTCCAAACAAAACGCTTCCTTGCCTCCTACCAGCCGCTCCTGTCACGAGTCCCCTGGGTATCCTTCTCTCCGAGGGGATGAGGCGAGCCAGCTTCTCCTGGTTCGCTTGCCCCCACCAAAGGGACTTCCCCCTGCCTCAGCGCGGCCCGAGCCAGGGGTGCTGGCAGCGCTTGGCTTTGGGAGGGGCACCTTGTCCTGAGCAGTGCTGTTGCAAAATGTGGGTTCGGTGGTGTGCTTACTCTTCTCTGGGCATGTGTATTTTGGTTTTCTTAATCTTGTGTCTTAAATTGTATTTGGGACTTGTATACTTACATTAGTGTTAAATAACGAGGCTGCTGCTCTTTTGTGGAAAAATTGCTCAGCAGTTCAGTGAGCAGTGGATCTCTTCTGTTTTGTTTTTATCTTGGTATCTGAAAGAGGTCCTAGCCCAGAAACGACACCGCTGTAGGCACTGTAAAAACGCTGTACAAAGTCATAAAGCCCGCTAAGGTAGAAGTCTGGCTTTTTCCTCTAGCTTTTGCTAGAGGCTGGAGCTCTTTGCCACTGCCTTGTGCCATCTGCCAGATTCCTTTCTCCTGCCGGGTTTCCTGCGTGCTCCTCAGACACTTCTCAGACTCCCAGAATAGCTCCGGTTGCTCGTCTGTGAGGCTAACAGCAGTGCCCAGTTTCAGCAGGCCCCTGGTCAGACCTCCTCCATTGCGGCGTGGTGTTTCATCTTGGCCTGGAATGTGTGATAGTGGACTCCTGAATGCATCTGAGTGTCCCACATCCTTCCCATGGGATTGCTGCCAAATTTACTGTTTCTGTGTCTTGTCTATATTTGTTTTCTTGTTTTGTGTTTTTCCTGTTCATCTAAAAGGCTGTATCATCTCTGTTTCAGAGTCTTGTTTTAATTCTCCTGGCTGCAGAGCTTTTCCTACGTTAGCAAGAATCCTCTGTATGCCTTTTTCCTCCAAACTGTGGGTTTTAGATAGCACTGTTGAATAGGCAGTATGAATCCTAGAAAATCCAATAATTCTGAACTATGGCAAGCCCGTAAACCTTCTGCGGCCTTGTTCTGTCACTCTCATGCTGGACAGAAACCTGGTCCCTTCATTTTGGCAGGACTACAAGGTAAGAGGTGATACTGCACATTCAAGCTATGTTACTTAGCTTTGGGTATGTTGTGGCAGGTTGTTTTTATAAAGGCTTTTAAAATCCCATTGTGTCATGTACACTTAAATTCATAGTAGCAGCACCTGGCCTTTACAAGTGGACAGAAAAAAAGTATGTCTCGACAACTTGGAAACTGCAGAAAGGATAGTTTTGTTGTGTGTTGTATGCGGAATACATGGTGAGAAACTTTTCTTAGAATATCTCTTTTGTGAACATATGTCTATTTCATACTCATATGAGGGTTTGTGTAATGTGCCCTTAGTACAATACATATGTATGTATATACGTATATATGTATATATATATAAATTGTGCATATAGATAGATACTTATAACATGGTCCTTACTCAGTGGGGACTGTTTTCAAGACCGGTAAGGGTCAGGAGCCCGGGGGGTGGCTCCAGTTCTGTTCTGTGGGGTGGTGCTGCCTGCATCTGACACTGAGCTCTGCTTTCTTCTGCCATCAGAAACATTGTAAACTTCTGCAGCAAAATAATAACTGTAATTCATTGAGGAGCATGAAATAGACCTAAATGAGCTTGTTAATATTAATACTTGGTATGTTGCTGAAGTTACAAAGCTTGTTGCAGACCTTGCCTGGCATATTCATAAGAACAAATAAATACAGCTGCCCTTTCTGTTCATGGATAACTAGCGAAACACATTGGATTTCTGTAGATCAGTATCAGACCTGTTAACTGAGGTTTTTATTCACACATATTATTTCTGTCAGTAGGCTTTTTATTAACTGTTTAGTCTGTCTGTGAAGTTATCCCGTATTAATACCTTCTGACAGATCACCTATGTTGCATGTTTTTGTATCTGCACCTCAACTGTCTAATGGCAAACTGAAACTTAGGGAAATGAGAGATTTCAGCAACATGGCTATATGAACATTTTCTTTTTCAAATGTGTCTGTGCTAAATGTTTTTGAGAGTGTTTTTGTGAGCAAAAGGTCATGAAGATGAATGCTGGATGCGTATCAAGTAAGCATTGAGCAGTCCTTTGAAAAGTGTTTGTGGATTTTATTCAAAGGCATGTCTCTTAATACTTTTTCTTCAGGATTTTTTGAGCTGGGCTGATCAAGATGCAGTTTCATTATTTTCCGTAGAGGAAGATGTATTCTGTTGTGTCTGTGCTGGAGCAGTGACAACCCAGTGTGACAAACCCTGGATTTAGTGGCAGGTCCTCCTGCTTCTTTCTTCTACTTAGGATTAGCTGTATATAATGATCATTTATGGAAAAAGCTATGTGAAAAAGCAGCAGAAATCCTGTGTGGGGAGGAGGAGAAGGGGAGTGAGCGAGTGTGAGTGCGTATGTGCGCGCGCGCAGCTTTGCAAGCATGATGTCATTCTAATTTGCACTGCTAGGGGATGAGCTCATCGGGGAGGGATCTTGCAGATTTACAGCTGTGCCAATTCATCTCTGTTTGGATTAACATTCTCCAAGCTCCCTCCTTGAACTAAACAACAGGCACTGCATTATGAATTATTTAAAGACCTACGAGAGCTTCTACTAAATAAAAATGAGTGTCAGTGAAAAACAAAGGAGTGAACTCTGCATTTTACTTTCACTATGTTGTTAGAAAACGGCATGACTACCATTCCCAAGAGGATAAGCAGGTTATAGGATACCCATTCCATTTTTTTTTCTTCCTCCAGTCCTGTTTCTTAACATTTTTGAGCTACTAGTTTTCAACGACAATCTGAGTTGCGTTTTGTGGAATGTGGATGATGTAGACCTAAATTATAGAGATAGATAGACATTTCTTGTTTAGGTACAGCGTAACATTGGTAAGGCTGTATTATTCCACTCTATAGCTGGACTTTCATTTGTAACAGGAATTTAAATGTAAAACTTAGACATCTAGGAAGAACAAATGTGTTCTTCTATTTAAAGAAGCTACGTTTAGACTAATTTTTTTTTAATAATCCATGAGAAAATATCTGAGAACTGATTAGCTGTGTCCTTCGTTTTTTTCAGAATTTGACTGCGTTAAATATAAGGTAGTCAGGAATTTCCATGTACAAATTTAAAAAGGAATTTAAAAATTCTACCTCCATTGTGAAGGAAGATCCAGTCTGATTATCCTTACAGAATTCATGCCATTTTGCAGATGGGTCAGAGCAGCTGCTTGACAATCAGATAAGCAACCTGAGAACTGTTGCTGCCTCCTACTTAGCTGCAGTGTAGAGGTGTGGGCACGGTTATACATTTACCTTCAGTGAAATTATCCTCAGAAATGCCTGGCAGACTTTTTCCAAAGATTAAAATACTAGGTTGAGATCTGTGGTGCAAATGGTGGGACAGAACTGTGCCTGGCACATGTAAAATGCTCTGGGACCTTGCTAAGAAGCAGAATGCAGTATAAATGTTAGACATTATTCTGGTTTCTCATAGGTACCTCTTGTATTCTCCTTCAGTACAACACTCACTAATTATTGCTGTTCTCTAACAGCTTTATAGCTTTGTTCATTCTTGATGTGAGGCACTTTAGCTACTTCCTTTTGATGGGTGTACCAGCAAGCAAAGCAAACAAAGGGAAACACGAAATTAGATAGAAGTAGTTTGAGTTACCATGTCTGGTAAAAATACCAGGCATCTGATACTCTGGTATCACCACCCCCTTTCAAATTTTGGTTGTGAGCAGAGCCTGACTGAATATGCTGAAAGCGAGTGGCTGAATGTTTTGTTGGGGCCTGGCACTGAAGGAGGGGGCTGCTGGGGAGGTCAGTCAGCGCAGAGGCCAAGCCGTTTTATTGCTGTGTTCACCAAAGAGTTGCTCAATTAGAAAAACCATCATTTTCTAAAAATCACAGCAGGTGGTTAAAATATGGAAGCACAACCCTGCTTTTCCTCCTCCTTGAATGGAAAAGCATATCCTCTGTATACAGCAGTAGAGGAAGGTTTTTAATAACAGTGTAAAAAAAATTCCTGCTGGTGAAGATGTAGAGGGACTTAGTGTAATTCTTGTAGTCTCCATGACTTGAACAGATGAAGAAATGCCTTTTTTTTTTTTTTTTTGTCTCCGTCTCCATGGAAGTATTCTGGGCGCATGGGCAGCAGTGCCAGCCCCTCAGTGACTGGGATGCGTCAGCGGGAAGGCTGCGAGCGCTTCCCTCCTTCTCCTGCTCCCGGTGCCTTAGGAGAGTTGGGAGTGCAGCAAAGAGACTTGCAGTTAAGCTGCAAGCTTCGTTATAACCGACCTGATCTGTAACGAATTGCATACCGTGCGAGCTTGTACGCTTCCAAAGTGGTAAACTTTTAATTTCACAGCGTGAATGGGAGCAGTGCCAAAGCGTGCTTATTCAGAGGTGACCTCAAAATACCTTCAGCGCTACCAACCCAGTGTGTTCCTCAGAACGAAACCTGTAACGTTGCATGAACACCACAGAGTTTACAGTATTTTACAGCACTTTACATACCGCTGTGCTTAAGGATGAACTTAATCTCCCAGACAGCAAAGAGTTTTCAAACAATTTTCATTCAGACAAAAATAAATAAATAAAATTAAAAAAAAGAAATTAAGCCTGCTACCCAAACTTAAAAGTGTTGAGTCAAACCCACACCTTGGTTTTGGTGAGGTGAAAATTTGTTGTTTTGGTAAGTTGCCTTGAAACGCTGCCAGGGGTGCTGCTGGCTCCTGGCTGTCATGCCAGGAGTAAGGATGGAGGGGGATCTGCGCTGGGGTTCTGGTTTTGTCTTGGGTTGGTAGCACCAGCTGACAGCGATGGCATAGCTGATGCTGGGCAAACGCCTTCGCTCTTTTTCTGCTGTCTTTCCATATGTAAAACTGGGACTATTGTACTTTTACTGCACTTTTGGGGATCTGCTGGAAGGAGCTAAATATTACAGTATACTAGGGGATATTTAAGTTTTAGGAATGTAGTTATGATTAAGTGTGTCAGTCAACAGCAAGTACCTTTGTTAAAGTTGTTGGTGAAGTGCAGGAGATTTCTTATTCTGGAAAACTTGCTGGGAACGGGGTTTTCACTTCAGGTGGTGGAGTGTCAGTACCTAGGGTAAGCTGGCATTGTAGCCAGGAGATTTCCTCCGTCAGAGGCCAATTCATCTCGCCCTGAAGGAAGCACCGAGTGGCAGCTGGAGCTGGCTAGACGTAAGCGTCCAGTGCTGCCACCGGGTATTTGAGATGTCCGTGTGGAGCTCCAGGTGCGACCTGGGAGCTGAGACCTTGGTCTTGGAGCAGCAGCTAGTGGCCAGGTGGGATATCTCAAAGATGCTGCGTACCTAAATTTACGCAAGATCAGTCTTAACCCTGCCCGTCAAGGCTGGTCAGCCGAGTAACCCCCCGAGCTCTGCTGATGGCTGGGGCTAGGTTTCTGCTGGCAGTGGTGGGAGTGCAGACCCAGCCCACACATACACGTAAGTACAGATGTCCTCAGCTGGGCCTGAAGCCCACCCTGTGTGGCAGCCACCTTTGCACGTGTTTCTGACCAGTCTTTTAACTGACACTCAGTGTAGTGTGCCTAAGTCTCATTGCTTTAAGCATCCTTAAAAGGAGCTCTCTGTATTTTAATAATGCGTTTTATTGCTCATCACAGTGCTTTGTAAAACTTACCATATGCTTTAAAGGCGATTTGTTTTACAATGCAGAAAGACTTCTTCCACGTGCTTCTTGGCAGAACCTCATACACCCCTTTACAGATCCTGCAGAAGGAGCAGCACTGCGTCTTGCACCAACAAGCATGCACGTCTGGACACTGAAGTTAAAATTTAAGTTTTTGGGCATGGGGACTTGGAGGGAGATCTAGTGCTGCTTTCAGGCTAGTTCTGATAAGGATACAAAATTGGTTTCAGAGCTGCAACCGAAAAGCATCCCTCAATTAAGGTGGTTAAGGAAGCATATGGAAACTACAAATCAAGTGTGATTGCAAGTGGCTTGCGGGAAAGTGAGGATATTCGGTGCTCTCAACTGCATCCTTTTTGTTCCCAGGAAACTGAACGAATCTAGCTGGAGGCAACATGTTATTACGTTTAAAAACATAAGGAATACAGGCATGGGTGTCCTAGATTTGCTACCAAAGCCTTCTGAATACCGTTATTTTCTATTGCGTGCTTTGTTTTTTGAGATCCTGCTCAGTGCAGGTGTGGTGGAGGAGATGGGGCTGAGGGTGGGGGGAGGAAGGCAAGGACTGCGGGTGCGGTGAGCAGGTACGTGCTTGTGGGGTCAAGAATTGTCTGTCCTCTATCTCTGTGATTTGTGTGCAGGTTAACTGGATACCTGGGGAGACTTATATGAGGGGAAGCCTAGTTTGTGAATCCCAGCTCAGTTGAAGTGCAGGTTTGGTGTAATACGGGACCAATAGGGCTTGCTCCCCTACTGCTGGCAATCCGGCTGCTGCAGCATGGATTCCTGTGCAAAAAAGTGCAACATCATACGCTGCATGGAGATCTTACCTCTTGGGATCCACGCTAGTTGTTTTGGAGCTGGCTTGGTTAACTCTGTATACCTCTATTGTGTTCTGCTGTACAGATGTATTTTCACTTGTGCTCCTGTTTAGTAACTGCATATTTCAGGAGCTTTTATTTTGAAACCTATTGTTTAGAAGTGACCCGTCATGTACATTTTTATGTGGCCGTTTCCAGTACACAGTTTCCAGAACTGAGTTTTAAATAAATGGGAACATTTTTCCTGGTTTGGAAATGTAGGACAATTTTTTAGCTATTTCTTAACCCTATGCTCCATTTTCCTAAATAAATAAAGCAAATCATCACACTCCCTTTTGTAGGGCTGAAGCCATAATACATGTCTGTTTTAATCCTATAATAAATGCCAAACAGGCATTTTCTGGGTGGATTGAGGTTCTGTTCTAGAGAAAAAAAAAAAAGTGAGCTTTAGTAAGATTGTTGGCAGGAATTGGATTTTACAGGATTAAACTATTAATATTTATGGCAAGTATAATAAAAAGTAAAATATCTGAAAAAATGCGTAGTTTTCATTAGTCCACCATTTGATTTTTCCAATCTGAAGACTTTTCAAAGCATCTCACGCAGTGCAGTGGTGGTTCCCCTGCTTTTGGGTTGTTTCCACAAGGGTTGGACTCAGCATGTACCAAACTATTGATTTTCATACTTTTGGCTTAAAAGCTGAACAGGGGAAAGGATCACTTGGCTAAAGGGGCAAAGTATTTTCAGAAGCTTCTTGTAGAGTCCTTTGTGTTCCCCGCTGGGAATTTCTCCAGTGGAAAATTAATGGTAATTAAATCAAGTAGCAACTCACCAGGGCTGTCAGCTGATTGCTGAGTATAGCAGGTATTTATTTTCTCTTTCCACCAATAACTATATTCTTGTCACTCCTATAAGTGAATTTTAAAAAGTGTTACATAATCAATTTCTATGGCACATTAACAAGCTGTAGTTCAACTTCCTAAAGTTATCTTGTCAAATTACATCTTAACAAAGAGATAGAGAAGACATAATGCAACTTCATAAAATATTTCTGAAGTGCCAATAGAGGAGGGAAAAAAATAGTTCCCCTTTTGTCATGTCTAATTTTTCTTTAGTAACACACAGGGTTGCAGGCTACTGAAACAAAATTTTGGCTAGTGGATTCTCCCAACATGAAAAAATGCAATCTGTAAATGTGGTGAAGTCCTCCAATCTCTACAGACCACTTTGCTATGTAATGTTATACGATGCAGCTTGAAGAAGCGCAATTTCCATCTGATAAGGAAGCAGTAATAATCACAATCTTCATAGAGCTGGGCTTGCCAATTACTTAAGCATAATAAAAATATTGTGTGTCACAAATGAAGTGGAAAATGGGTACTGACTTTAAAGGTTGATTTAAGAGTACAGTTAAAGTTTGTGGTGTAAAGATCAAAATGTTTATTTTTTACAAACTTCTGTTCATAAAAGTTGAAGCTGAAATGAGACTTGAGATAAATTCAGGTCCTTCTGTTAAGAAAAGATAAATACTGACAGGTTTTGTCCTGTGATTCAGTTTTGGGAACAGGCCTTCAGATCACTGATGGATATCTTTCGATCGTCTCTTTCATAGTTGTCTCTCTTCTTGCAGTTTTTGAAGCAAATGCCCCTTTTTACATTTTAATAACCCCCAAGCCAACCCGTACTTGCTGAGGAATATTGGATATTACTTTTTGCAGACTTTTTTGCAGTGTTAGAGAATGTTATGTATACTGTAGACATAGCGTTGTATTTGGTAGCATACCAACAACGAACACAGCCCTCACCTGCTGGATGATACTCTGAGCTGTAAGCTACTTGTAAAAATTGTTGTGAAGGGAAATTTTAAAACATTACATGCTTCTCCAACTCTAGTGAATCTTCTATGATTTTTATTTTTTTAATAATTGTAGTTTAAAAAAAATCAGCAGAGAAAGCAGCTGCTTATTCTTGATGAATAAAAATGAGAAGATGAATCAACCCCCTTTTTTTTTTGCTTACTTTTTTGGTTACTGCATTTGCTTTATACAATTTGTTTTATATAATCTTGACTGTTCACCATAGCAATAGTAGTTCAGTAAGGTTGTGCTAGACATTTTAGCTTCCTGGTATAACTTGGATGCCCTCGAGGCTAAAATGTGAAATCTGTTTTACTTCTGTACATCTCTGATTCAAGAGTGATGTGTGAGACTGCTGATCAGATTGTGTGATTGCAATAACCGGTTTTTGTTTTGTTTTGTTTGTTTTTTGTTTTGTTTTATTTGTTTTTTTGATAGTTGCTGCCTAAACATTTTCAGAAAAACTCACCCTTCCCAGTTGCTGGGTTGTGTGCCCCAAATTGCTGGTCGTTTCTGCTCATTTCTGAAAAACGTCACTTGTAAACACGCATGCAACAACACAGTTTTATGTTGCTTTAGATTTTCTTGAAATATTTTATGAAGGTGATAGTTTTGACAAGTCTTCCAGCATCAAGTGACTCAAATAGTTGAAATGTGCTCCTCTGAGTCTGGGTGCCAGATGAACATCTTCTACTGGAGCTGGCAGCACGTGACCTGGCCCACCATACATTGCAGTGTAGCATAGTGCTACAACTGTCTTTTTTCACATCGATAGGTAAACATTTAAATTTGTGTTAAATATGTTGCTTGGGAGTGAGGTATGCTGGAGGAAGATGTGAATCACAGGAGTTGGCAAAAGTTTTTTCTTTTTTTTTTTGGATATATTTTATTGTGTGTTTGTACTTTGCACTATGCATTTGGAAATCTGTGTTTTCTAATTATTCTCTTTTGGCTAAGGGATATGTGTTGTTGAGGTGTGTGTTATCTAGATATAATTAAATGGGGGACAAACCTTTGCAGATGCCAACAATTCCATTATCCAGGCAGAAGCACAGCAACCAGGCTAGTTCAAACCAGCAGAGCTTTGCATGTCCCAGTGATGGGGAGGTCAGGACCTGAAGGACCAGTGGGAGCTGGATGGAGAAGCTTTCTCATTCTCCTTCTGGGCTGGGGTCTGCATTGTGCAGCTGAAACGCTTGGTCATCAGACGTTCAGCATGAATGAAGAAATATTGTTGAGGGCAAAGCGTTTGTTTTCCCACCACCCATTCAGGTTTTTTGTTGGGTTTCTGCTTTGGAAAGGTAGGATTGTGCCGGTTCCCAGCATGGTAGTTGCAGAGGTTGCAACTGGTGTTGCAACGCAAGGGCTCCGCGTGCTTCTCATCAGGCAGGTAGATGTCACACAAACAGGATACTTGGAGTTATTTAAAGAGTAAGGAAAGCCTTTTAAATGCAAAGCCGGGACATAGCGTGGGATTAGTGTTTGCGCTGGAGATGCTTAGCTTTCCCAAGGCAAGCAGTCAGAGCCAGCAGACAAACCACAGATGGGTACATTGCAGAACAGCCGTGCTGATCCCCGCGTTGATGTATTGCTTTTGACAGGGTATCCCTTCAGTTTGGCATGCAGGAGGGAGCAGTTAGGAGGACAGACATATGAAAATAATCACAATTTGAATCTGCCCGTGAGTTTATTTTCAGTTCTTCAAAACATGACCCTTGCTACAGAGCAAGAAAAAAAAAAAAGTCCTAAAGCGTGTGTTATTGTTTTAATATTCTTGCTTGTGAAATGTTTTTGGAGGTTGTGACATATATGTTTTCTTCAAAGTGATTCATCAAGCTCTGCATGTTGCTGTTTATAGCTGTAACTGAATACCTTTTGTTAGAAAATCCTCTTTGTGGATCATGTGTGTGACTACGAATTTTTCTGACATTGTAAATTAACGATTCTCTGTTTAAGATGTTCCTTTAAAAGAAGGACGTATAAGCGTCTGATGCATGGCTATTTATCTTATTTTGTATGAAATTAATGAATCAAAAATGCACCTGTAAGGTTCTACACAGGAGGCTGCCAGATGTAGAACAAGCAAGAATTGTTGTGAATGGCAGAATAATACTTTTCTAATTCTCTGTGCACACATGCTCTCCCTCTCCCTCTCTTTCTCTCTCCCCAGTTTACTCAAATGTAATTTTGTGCATTGTCGAAGCATTGGTAAGACTTCTACCCATTGCAGTTACTGCAGGCTCTGCAACAGGCTCTGCTGTGTATTTCCTGACTGTTAGCAGCTTTCCCAAAAGCACAAAAGGGCCGCTTTCCAAACTGTTTGTCATAAATGTTGTTTTAGTCTCTTTAACTTGGCCACGTTGTGAGTCCCAAAGTTCTTGAAGTCCAAGCTCAGGCTGTTTGAGGCCCCTTTTTCCTTTCTTCCCTATTGAGTGGTGCCCGAAGCACCCTGACTTTTCAGTTTGGTTTCTCTGTGTGCTCTCTGTGATCGGTACTTTTCTGATGATGCAAACTGAGGAGTGAGCTTGAATCTACTAGTGAAGCTCCAGCCACAGTGATCAAGGTTATAACAGTAGCATCTTCTTTCGCTGTAGAAAGGGAGCATTTTGGATAATCTAAAAAATGCTTGACAGCATCAGCAATTGGGCAGCAGAGTACTGTGTTCTGGGGTCATGCTTTTCATCTGCAAGCTGTTGTTATGCTGCTGCTGTAATGGACTTCAGCTCCCATGGTTAACTCCCAGAGCTTGTTCCCTCAGGATGAGAACCTGACTCTTGAGTTTCTGAGCCAACTACTCTGGCACGAGCTAAAGGAATAATTTCACAAATTGAAGATGGCACAGCCTGCTAAGATAAACTTGTGCTTCCTTATTCACAGCATGCTGTAAAGAAAGATGCTGTCCTAGATTTGCTCGTCTGCTAAGATCTGCTGCGCACACAGCAAAGACTGTCACAGACAGGATGGGGAATATCCCCTGCTAACCGGAGAGCTCTTTGGTGGGTGAGCTGTCGGACGTGCCTCTTGTCCCACAGCAGTGGGGCCAGGTGGCAGGAGGGAGAGGGGGGCTTTTCAAGGGTCAGAGGGGTTGGGATGGGTCGTGCATTCAGGAGAAGTTCCCTACCTCCATCTTTTCATTAATGTAAAGTTATGTAAGGACTCTGCGCTGGAGGTGAAGCAAGACAAGGACGAGGCGGGGCAATTGGTGACCTGCTGAGCTGTGCTTAGGAGGGTAAGAGAAGCAAGGTTGCGTGTATGAGAAGAGACTGTGGAAGGGAAATAAGAGAGAGAAAATAGGGCTCATTTATTTTGAAAAGCCAACGGGTGAGGGTAGATAGCGGGCTGCAGAGTCAGCCTGCGCTGGCGGTTCCGCTGGGGACTTGCAGCTGCACTGGAGTATTTAAGTCTGAAGTGAGATGTGCAGAGGAGAAGGAATAAATTCAGCCACCTTAATTTTTCTGCAAAAAATCAGAAGCTATGAAAATTCTAAAGAAATCTAAATTCTAAAGTTTATTCTTTAAATAAAAATGTTCAATTGTCAAAACACTCTGATGCTCTGCAAAGATAATGTCTAGCTGCAGTGCTCCAGGTTGCACACAATGCAGATAACGTATCTGCAGGACAGTAGTGTAATCTGCCTCTGGAAATGGTCGGGTCTGTATCTTACTGAAACCTGCTGTCAGGTGAATGTCGTTTCCAGATAGTTACTCATAGAGAAGGAGCTCATTCTCCATGAGGGTAGCACCTCCTTTTCCAAAACAGATAACGTTCTAGCTGGGAGCTCCCAGGACAGCGGTGAGGATGAGGTTGTATTTTTCCAAGTACTGCCGAGAGGACGAAATCAAAGAAGGTGATAAGCAGGCACCGAAGCTTGACTGCCAGCTTCTCAGTCCTCTTCATCTATTTTATTAAAATACATATTTATTAATGGTTTTATTTATCTTAACCTTTGAATTTTCATTAAATTGCAGCAGAATTGTTAATGGTTGTAAGAAAAGGCAAGCATGATAAGGGAAGTCCAGCGTGGAGAAAAAAGGGGAGCTTTGGAAGACCGGAGCACAAGACAGAGGGACAAAGATGATAGGGGAGAAGCTGAGGAGGAGAAAATGTTTGAATTTATTCAAGTTATGGACCGTCTGCCTAACAGTATGCAAAGCAGTATGTTTCACATTTGCAGTTCCTTTTAGCTTTCCAAGCCCACGTTTCTGGTGGGTAGTAGTCTTAATTACAGGGTTAGATTCCAGCTTCAGGTCCAATTTGTTCTACAAGGATTGTTGCATGTTTTTTAAAAATATAATCAGCACATGGTTTAGTGATGGGACTCAGCAGGTCAGGTTGATGGTTGGACTTGATGATCTTGAAGGTCTTTTCCAACCTAGATGATTCTATGTTTCTAAGATATGGAAACTGTTATTTTTTTTCATTGTTGCCTCTCCATAAAAGGGTAGTGCTTTCCCTTCGCTTGAAGAGATCAAGGGTGAAAAAATAGAGCTCAGAAGTTTCATGAGGACTTGAACAAATTCCCAGGGTTAAAACAGAAATGGTTGTATATTCATAGTTGTTCTGAATCACCACTAGCATGCTGCTCTTGTTTAAATGCTAGGACTGTTTATAAGTGATTAAATCTACATTAATTGGTGGTGGAGGGGTCCACAGTGAAGAACTTACTTAGTTTAACGTAGATCTGAAGATCTGTTGTAGATACAATGATGTTGCGTAGTATAAGTAAACTATGGGAACTTGCTTGACGATCTTCAATGTAGTGCAATGCAAAGTAGTGATGCCATTAGCAAAACAGCCATTGAGTTTACAACTTATCTATGAGCAGAAACAAGACTGAATACAGTCCTTTTAACCGCCCAGGATCAATGTTTGATCATGCTGTTGGTGATAAAACAAAGAGTGCATAATACTGTTTTCTCTACTGTGGCCAGTGTTTTCATTTTATACCGTTCCCGCAAGCATAAGCATGATCATTCCCAACTGCAACATTGCCAGATTTATGTGAGAAACATCACATTCACTTTGACACATGCCCATGGCATGTTTTGAAAGCACAACTGTAGGTCTAGTTTTGTGATTTTTGACTCTCATTATTTGGGATGTAGGATATTTACCGAATAATTCTAACAAGGGCGTAACTTCTAGGGCTAGAGAGGAATGAGGAAGGACACATCTGAGGAAACGCAGAAGAATGGTAGCCTAAGAAAAAAAGAAGGGGGAAAGAAGACAACTTCTCTAAACCAGTAATCAGACTGTGGGTAACAGAAACATAATCAATCATGGAATCACAGAATGGTTGAGGTTGGAAGGGACTTCTGGAGGTCATCTGATCCAACCCCCTGCTTGGGCAGGGACACCTACAGCTGCTTGCCCACAACCAGTCCAGGTGGCTTTTTAGTAACTCCAAGGAGGGAGACTCCACAACCTCTCTGGGCAACCTGTGCCAGTGCTTCATCACCCACACAGCACAGAAGTGCTTCCTGATATTCAGAGGGAACCTCCTGTGGTCCAGTTTGTGCCCATTGCCTCTTGTCTTGGCGCTGGGCACCACTGAAAAAAGCCTGATGCCATCTTCTTTCTACCTTTCCTTTAGGTATTTGTACACATTGGTAAGATCCCCCCTGAGCCTCCTCTTCTCCAGGCTGAACAGTCCTAGGTTATAGCCAAGCTTTAATGAGTCAAAAACAAGCCAGCTCCAACAGAGATGGAAAGACTGTTGTAAACAAAGAAGAGGAAGAATTCAAGAGGGTGTCCCCCATCTCCTTGAATGTCTGTCAGATGTTAATTGTTCTGTAATGTCTGTTTTCATAACCACAGTTTTTAAAATATCTTCAGTTAATATCAGTGCAGCAAAGGAAGAATGTTTAAGTCGTGGGATGAGAAGACTGATCTCTTCTCAGCTCTAGTGATCTCTTCTCAGCTGTAGTGAGAAGATGGCCATCTGTGATTTTGTATTTGGTTCCTGTGGAAGAAAGTAAGTTGTTAAGGAGATCTTTGAAAGCGTCAAACAATTGTTTTAAAGGCAAGAGGAAAGATTGACATTTAGGTTAAATATATGGCATCTTTGTAAGAGAGGGTTCAGAGGAGAGATGCCTTTGTGTTGTGTTTGTTTCTTGAGAGACCCAAGACCAGATGCCCTTGTTGAGACGCTTTGTATTGGCTAGGCCTGGAGATCTTCTGACGTTAATACTTTATCAGTTTGTAATGTCAAGTTTGAATTGCAAGTGCATTTTAACCAAACAACAGAAGCCTCTCATCTATAAATGTGAGATTTAACAAAAAAAAATTGCCTGAAAAATCCAAAAGACTTGATGGTAAACTACATGTGACCTGAAATGAGATTGTACAGTGGGAAGGGATTATGCAGCGTAGAGTATGTGCAATCTGCTTTTACTTACTGCAGAATGTATTTTTAGCGTGGGTTGGGTTTTTTTATATCCATTTCAGGCTGTAATCTAGCACACTTTCCTAAAACAGAAGTACCCAATTCTTCTTTAGCTCTTGCACACATCACTAATCAGACAGAAAATCAGCTTATCTCTCTCCTGAATGATCATGGCATAGAATCAGTGAAGTCGGTTGAAATGTATCCTGAACTGTGGCTTGATAAACACAGAAGGAGCTTGGTGTAAGAGAAAACTGAATTTACTGTGTATGTTCACCTTGAAAAGGAAATTTATAGGAGGGGAAGTCATGGCAGACAAAACAGTCGTAGGAAAAAGTTGTGCTTAGAGCTTCTGCTCTCCCTGTCCGGTAGTGTGAAAACAACATATCAATCAGAAAAGTAACCAGACCAAACCTGATAAAAGATAATACTCGTCTCCTGAATAACCTAACTAGGTTGCAGTGCTCCTCGTTATGGAATGTGAATGAAACCCAGGCAGGAGGGCAGCTTACAGAGAAGACATTATGGAAGAGAAGAGTATCTGGAGCCATAGCTGACAGCAAATATATTGGAAGATCTAGAGTGTTTTGTTTGTGGTTTTTGAATCTGGTCACAGAGTGTAAGGAAATCCATAATTCCTACGGTGGTGTATTTATCATGGGAAGGTTCCTCTTGCATCTTCCTTTGAAACAGTCAGTGCTGGCCACAGAGTACCTGCACCAAATGGTCCCACATGTGAATGTGAGAGTTTATGCATGCCTGATATTTGCAGCATATACCCTGCTGGCCTACCTGAGAAGTGTCCAGAAGTGCTGTTATCTCAATAATCTGTTCTGGAAAAAAAAAATAAACAGAGAAAGGAAAATCATGTAAATCTGTCCAGTAGTCAGGTTGGATGTAAAGATAAATGTCAGTCATGTTTGTTGCATTTAATTTTAAAGGAAACATTTTTGTTAGCTTTTCAAAAGGGAAGAAAAAAGTTCATTAGTACCACCTAATTCCAGCTTCATTTGCTGTAAGATAAAGAGAACGGCAGTGGGGTTGTCGTGTTTGTTACAGGTGACAGAGCTATCACCGTAAGTCAAACCATAAATATGTCAGCAGAAACGGGGAAATAACCCTGTCCTTGTAGAAGGTATGTGCAAGACTATATCAAGAACACTTGGAACAGCTCTGTTCCTGGAGGATGCGCTCCTATGGGCACTTCCTCCAACAAGAGGCAAAGAAAGATTTGTAGGATGATTAGGGACATGGAAGGAGAACCCATCTGAAGAGCCATACCTGGATGGTCTCCAGTGGAGCTTGTGTGAACATAGGCTAAATAGCTTTAAACTAGCTGTCACAGATGCTATCATCAGCGTAACCTTGCAAAATTGGTCCAAGCACGTGACAATGAAGTGTAGACAGGAATGAGGAGGACAAGATGAGCTAAATTTATACTTTCTTTGTTCGGAAACAGGTTTCTGATGGATTGAGAAGGACAAAACCCCGAACTGTTCAGAGGTGAATCATGGTATATGTCTCCTGGATTACTGCAATAGCAAGGTTGACCCTGGAAGGTGCTTTACAGTGCTGTGATGCATTGGCTCGTGTATGTGTATTGGGTTTACGTGGTAAAGGTTTGGTAGCCGGGGGGCCACAGGGGTGGCTTCTGTGAGAAGGTTCCAGAAGCTGCCCTGTGTCAGATAAGAGCCAGCTCCAGCCGGCTCCAAAAGGGACCCGCTGCTGGCCGGAGCTGAGCCAGTGAGCAATGTTGTTTGCGCCTCTGTGAGAGCAGATTTAAGAAAGGGAAAAAACTGCTGCGCAACAGCAGCTGGGAGTGAGAGGAGTGAGGAACAGCCCTGCAGACACCAAGGTCAGTGAAGAAGGAGGGCAGGAGGTGCTCCAGGCGCCGGAGCAGAAGTTCCCCTGCAGCCCGTGGTGAGGCCCATGGTGGAGCAGGCTGTCCCCCTGCAGCCCATGGGGTACCCCATGGAGCAGATCTCCACACTGCAGCCCGTGGAGGAGCCCACGGAGGAGCAGGCTCCGGGCTGGAGCTGCAGCCCGTGGAGAGGAGCCCACGCAGGAGCAGGTGATCCGGTGGGAGCTGCCACCCGTGGGGGACCCGTGCTGGAGCAGTTTGCTCCTGAAGGATGGACCCCGTGGTACGGACCCATATTGGAGCAGCTCTTGAAGAACTGCAGCCTGTGGGAAGCCCACGCAGGACCCGTTCGGGAAGGACGGCATCCCGTGGGAGGGACCCCACGCTGGAGCAGGGGCAGAGTGACCACGAAGGAGCGGCAGAGACGAAGCGATATGGGCTGACCGCAGCCCCCATTCCCCGTTCCCCTGCGCTGCTCGTGGGGAGGAGGTAGAATAGGGTGGGTGGGGGGAAGGTGTTTTTAGTTTGCTTTTAGTTTCTCACTGCTCTAGTCTGCTAGTGGTAGTAATAAATTACATTAATCTCCCTATGTTGAGTCTGTTTTGACCGTGACGGTAACTGGTGAGCAACTTTCTTGTCCTTATCTCAACCCTTAAGCCCTTGTCCATCGTATTTTCTCCCCCTGTTTCTTTGAGGAGGGGGAGTGAGCGAGCGGTTGTGGTGGAGCTCCGCTGCTCAGCTGGGTAAAACCACCTCAGTATGCCATAGAAACTATGGTCTAATGTTTGGAAATTCCCAGCTCTGTGATATAATATCTTACCTCAGCAGGAAGCAGAGGGTCATCTCAGAGGTGTTTCTGCCTCTACTGTCCAGATCTCATTCAGCATACTGTCAGCTGTGGACAGCCTTGTCCAGTATCAGTGGCTTTTTTTCTTTCCAATTCTGTTTGCTTCCAGCCTGAAAAAATGAGGAATCAGATCAAAATGACTAAACATGTAAATATTAACAGTGAAGAGAAACTGACTCCATGGGTCATTTCTGAAACTGATTGAATTTCAGCAAAGTGCTCACCATCTTGTTTATGTTAGTAGTTACACATAGCAGCAGGACAGCAAGCCTGTGGCTCTTTGGTTTGGTGAGAGGAAAAGAGGATAAATGTACTAGAACCTTGCAGGCTTTTTAAAGTGTTTCATAAATATATACTGTATTAGAAAAAAATGTATATTAATGTGTAACATTTTGGAAATGTTAGAATTAATTGATTCGAAGTGGGAATCATACTGTTTGCAATAGATAAGGGGGAAAGAAGAAGGACAAACAAAACATTTCTGGACTGTATTTGACTTTGGAAAAGGCAAAATTCCCATAGCATTTGCCATAAAGATATCTTCAGTTAATCACTGGTAAAAATAATTATTCTTGAAGATTAAGAAAGATCGAAAAAACTCTTTCGCAAAAGGCTCTGTGAGAGCATTATAAGAAAGAGACATCAGACGTAATGGTGTTCGCATGGCTCTGCGCATCTTGGTGCAGACGCGGGTGCCGAGCACTGCTGCACTTAGCAGGGAGCTCTGCACTGGTACCGCAGGTTGCCTGCAGAAGCAGGGTGCCCTGTCCCTGCGCTATCAGTTGGCGTCAACTATTCCCTTAGCACATCACACCACGTCTTGACAGGTTTTGTTGCATTTGTTGATCTGGCATCTATTTTTTCTTTTTTGAGTTTCCATCTCTTTCCATTGGCAGCGTAATAATTTGCACTGCACGGAGCAGCACCTCATGGACGCTGTAGTCAGCAGTCCAGCAGCTCTTCCCACAGAGCACATCAGTGCTCAAAAGTGCAGAATTTTCTGTCCTGTAAGCAGTACCCTATAGAAGCAATCCCATTTATGAAAGTGGATATGCCTATGAACAAGCCAGAACAGCAACATTAAGCAAAGGCAGAAAAGGGATGAACATGAATAGATTGGATAATATTTGGAATAATTGGTCTGTTGCTTCAGGGCACTATTGAGACGCGGTTTGTAGAGACTGATTTATTTACTGCATCAGCAAGTGGCCTTTTAAAGTAGAGGAGATGGAACAGAAAGTCTTCCCAGAAAATCTTCAAGGATTGTGGGTGACAGTAAGGGATAACAGTTCTCTGCAGGATTCTATTCTTCCTTTCTGAATTTAATTTTTTCTTTCCACTCATTGTGTATCAAATGATTACCATTTATTTGATTGCCCTGTTTTGAAGTGGACTATTTCTGTCATGTTCCTACTTCAACTTCTGTTGTTGCCCTCACCAAGGTGAGTCTTCCTGATAAATCAGGGCTGTTTGAAAATTAAAAATTACTCATTGGATCAAATTTTTCAGTATATAGAATAAATTGTTCATGTCAGCTACAGTTTATCTCCCAGTGTTGAATTTGACTTTCTTAACTGTTCCCATTTATGCAGAGCATTTAAGACCGTAGACCTTCTCACTGGCCAGTAACTACAGCAGTGTTTCACTGCCCGCCCCAGCACACTGATGCCCCGTATGCTATAAATCAGAGAAGGAGACCTAGAGTTCAGTCCTGCTCTCATCTGAACACATTTCAAACTTCAGCTGACTTTAAGGAAGTCAGAGGAGGCTCTTAAGAAGCAGCGATAAGAGAAGACTTGTATTAAAAAGGTATTTTCTGTGCATTTTGCAGCCTTTGCCTTAAGCAGACCTTTCTGGTGACCGCCTGACTGTAAGGCAGCCTTTCTGGTTCTGGTCAGGCTGTGCCAGTGCTCCCTAAAGAGGTCGGAGCAGTGACAGTCCAAAGAGCAGTTTCAGAGCGTTCACTGCGGCGCGTCCCGCTGGGGATGGGAAGGGCAGCCCCTCCTGGCCTCGAGGAGGAGGCAGGGGCTGCCGAGGGGAGGACGGGGAGACCCCCTCCTACTGGAAGGCATGTCAGCCGCCCTTAGAACCGAATGCTCCTGTTTGTGTGGTTGTCTAAATCTATAAAATGGTTGTAAAAATGGACACATTGCTTTCTGTTAAGTTTTAGTCCTTTTAATGGTAGCTAGAAGAATATCTGTTTTTAGTTTTTAGTTTTTTGCAGAGCCAGGGGGAAAGTGGTTGCGTTGTCTGATGTGAGGAAGCATGAAAGACTTGGCGAAACGCTCCGTTATTACCAGTCACTTTCCCTTCAGTTCTTCTGGTAAACAGATTTTCTGTTCCAGGATGCTGAGAACCACTCTGCGAATAATGCCTCCCATTTGGTACGACTGATTTGCAGAGACGCTTTATTGTTTTTAAATCATTACAGTCCAGATAGAAAGTCAGTATCTGCGCTCCTGATTACTCGGTAAAGTCTCCTCAGCCCCTAGCAGACCAGCCGGGCTTCCAAAGATGCTTTAAATAATTGAATCTCGAAGGCTATCAGCTTGGCCTGAGGGAGGTGGAGAGCTTTGAGGTGGCCTTTGATGCCTTTTTCTTTTTTCCTTAAGAAGTTCAAGTGTATATTTTTCAGAAGAAAAGTTCCTGTATTTGTATAATACTTTGATCATAATTAATTTCTAGTAGCTGTCAGTATCCTAAAAAATTGTTGGTATATAACCAGAACAGCAGAGAGAGAGACAGAAGGGAGAATTATTCTATACATGAACTAGTCTGCAAATATCACAAAGTTAGTGTGGAAAAGGTTAATTGTATGTTTGGCCAATATGAGCAAAGGCATAAATCCCTGGCTTCTAATTACTGCATCATATTATTGTGTTTGTGCTTCAGATGTCAAACACCAGTTCTCTTTTTAGATGTGTAAATAGTAGTGCTCCCTCATGTTTTCAGATGTATCGTTATAGTACTGTACTGATTTAATATAATCTTTGAAAATATTTCCCTTTGAGTTTTGCTTGATTGTGAGAAGTTAACAGTTTTATCAAAGAGTGCTCAGGACCTCTGACTGTTTCTGTGCATCTTTTTTTTTTGTGTAAATTTTACTTTTCTCTTTGTTTGAAAAGCAGGTTAATTTTTAATCTTCATAATCAACAACCAAGCACAACAGCAACTAGCAAGATAATTTCATTTATTTATCTGTACTGTCAATATTTTGAGTTGTGAAATGGTAACCACATATTACTGCAAACATAAGCTATTTTATGGATTAATAATGTTTTGTAGCACAGAATTGCAGATCTTTGCTCGAAATAGAAGAGTGGTTGTAGTTACTTGATATATCTGGAGCCACAGCCAAATGCATGGCTTTTCTTACTGGTTCCTTGTTAGCTTATTGCCTTTGCCATTAACGATGAATTGAAGAAACCTAAAATCTTTTTATTTTAGCTGTAGAATGTAATTTGGAATTTTCTCTTCTTTCAGAAGGACTTCTGCTATTACTAGTACACTGATCAAAGTGATTCATTATATGATTAATCATATTTTTGCTGTACAAAAGCCTGTAGCAACATGTTTATCTGTCAGTATTGATACAGTGCTCAGTATGACCGCCTAGATGTGATGTACTTATAATCAGGGTGGTGAAAGTAAGACTTAGAGGTCTCTGTATCAGCATTTAGAAGTACAGCTACGGGAAGGAGAGAGCAATTTCAATATCCTGTTGTTTTTTCCTGGTTGTAGCAAATTAATACATGCATGCACATTTATATGGTACTTCCTTAACAAAAGATCAAGGTGTTTTGTGAACCACTGCCATAAGCTGGATTTTGGGTGGAGGACAGTAGCCAGCTAACATAGTGAAGTAGCATTTTTGTGTTTGACTGCCCGTTGATTCTTGATCAATCCTAGTTAAAACTTTTATTTTATTTGTTTTTTACTGTGTCCCTCTAGTGAGGATAGTGGTAAGCACATGTCTGCCAAAACAAAGAAAAAATGTAAGCCTTTCGATAGATCTGAATGTTTAGGGCATATGGGCTTCACGTGGGTGTTGTTTAGAAAGTAGAATAAGGAAAGACAAGTTCAGCAGTGTTGGATCTGTGACCATCAGCTTCTGCAGCCAGCTTTCACTTAAAGTGGTTGGAAATACCCTTCCCTTCTGCGTGGGCTCGTGTCCCTGTGCTGGAGCTTCTGCTCGCTGGAGCCTGGTCCTGCCTGCTGCAGGACGCTGCTGCCCCCGGCACCTTCCTGGCGCTGGCACTGAATTCGGAGGAGAGCCCTGGTGAGGAAAGACTGCCTGCTTGGCACTTACAGGTTGGGGCAGCTCAGGACCATGGGAGAGCACTGCACTCACAGCAAGCCCGTGTCTCATTGATTTGAGCATCACTGCGCTGGAGGTAGGGGTTGCGGTTCTGGGAATTAGCTGAAGGGTTTGGAGTTGGGCAGGGAAAACAAATTTCTGTCTGTTTCAATTTTTTTTCCCATGCTGAAAATAGGAGAACTTATTTTATCCTTTTAAATAAGGTCAATTTTATCAAAAACACCTGCTAACATTACCAATTTCTATGCTAAAAGAAATACTATCCAAGACCCTTAAAATATGCTTGGATAAAGTACTGGGCCTAAGATGCAGTGTCTCCAAGAGGAAGAGTTGCAGGGTTTTGATCTAAGCCAGACAAACAGTAAAGGCTGCTTAAAGAAATGAAGGATAAGCCAAAGACTTTAAAACTAGAATTAACTGTGTATTTTTAATGGATTTTTTGAGAGAGGATTAAGAAAAAAAGGGAGGAAAAGCTCCAACTGCAGGTGATATTGTGACAAATTGAGAGAAGAAGCAAGAGATACAGGTACGTCCAGAGCAGAGCAAACGCTTGTGAAGGTGTGCGAAGGTGAAGGTGGCCTGAGGAGGACCCTTGTGCCTCCCACAGAGGGAGATCGGGAAGACTTCCACTGGGCAGCAAGTTCCGAGCAGGGAGGAACTTCATCAGCAGCTTAACCTGTGAATTCAGTCCTGTAATGAAACATGGGTCGTGGGGAGAGTCAGCCGCTGGCTGCGGGAATGTGACAGTAGGAGGTTGGATGTTGTATCTTCTTTCTACCTGGCTGACAGCAGCCTTGAAGGGCTTTCTGAGAGGACAGGTCAGAGCATCCCTGATCAAATAAAAGGAAAGGGTTATGCCTCCCTTGAAGGCTCCAGTGGGTCAGCTCAACGTTAAAATGCAAGTGAAGGCTTGCAAGGGACTGCAGGCGGTGTGTGTGGTTGTGGCGATGCTGCAGAAGGTACTGCCAGAAGAAAAGTCTCATCCGGCGCTGGTCCAGGCCAGCAGTGAGAGATGGTCTACAGAGACTTGGACGAGGGCTTTCTGCATGAGTGAGTGGTTTGGGACACTTGCCTAGCTTTGGACTTGCCTTCTGCCCCCTTTTGCTCATCTTTTGGGTCTTAAGTTTGGAGAGATCTGAGAAAGATGTAATAGTTTCTTAACATTATTAAACAGTTTTCAAAAAAATGGTAAATTCATCAGCAAAACAAATGAAGGAGGTGAATGAGTGAGGGTAATATCTAAATTTAATATGAGCTTGGCTGTTAAAGAAAAGGACTATTTTAAATACGAGGCTGACCAGGTATAGAATATTACAGAGATCAACTGAAACCGTTCTTCCGGCTGAGGAAGTAGGAAACCATTAACCCAAGAGACGTAGGACGGTGATAAAAGGTCTCTCACTGAGGTCCTCTAATATCCGTGAGTTATATCCAAGCTAGTTTATTAAAGTTCAGCTACTGGCTTGTATTTGGACTTAGGAAAGTGCATTGGGGATTCTGGGCACTGATGCAAATATGAAGACTTGGAAATAAAAGATCCAAAACTGTTTGGTCTCGAATGCAGGCTGGGCTGACATGAACATGTCCGTCCAGAAGCTGAGAAGACTCCATTTGAGAACTGAGATGTAGGAGTAGAGGAAAGAAGAAATCTTTGTAGCTGGTATAGTAGATGATTTTACAGCTGATTTAGATTTTATTGTACCTAATAACTGTATAAGCAATGCCACGGTTTATAACTTCATTCTGCAGAAATTCACATTGGCGATAGTGGAATAAATGGTTTGTGAACAATCGGTTTGTAACGGACAAGCTGTCCTCCCCTCTGAGTACAAATACCATTGAACAGCTGCGTGCAAGTTCAACTTTCCAGCATGAAAAGCTGGAAAAGACTGGGGCAGTCTTAGGGCTTTGACTTGCATGTGATGCTGACTGAATGCAGATGGCTCAAGTGGTTCCTGTCTTCAGTTTTATGCTTTGCCTCTCTCTTGAAGGCTGCTGTTCCTGCAGTGGTGCTGGCTGTATGATGCATGAAATATGTGTGTTTACACTTACGAGCCAAACTGTAAAAATGTGTTTGGGAGCAGATTCACATAAGGCACCACTTGTAGCTGCTAAAATTCTTGTGGCTGGGAAGTAAGAGTGCAGCATTCCTGGGTTGCTGAATGCATCCGAGGAGCAGGAAGTAGTAAAAATGGCTGGCATTCGAAGCGAGCAGAGAAAAAACTGAAGCTTTATTTACTTGGGCTTTCCATGTTGAAAAAATGTTAAAAATTGTTAAATTTATCAGGTGAGAAAAAAAACATTCCTGTAATTCAGAATTGCAAGGGTGTGAATTACTGTCTTCAGAAATGGAAGAGGGTCTCGTGACTATTCCTGGCCTTTGCCTACCTGTGAAAACTTTCATCTTGGCCGCAGGTGCCCATGCTGACAATTTGGGGCATTGTTGACACAACAGCAAAGGGTGGATTTTTAGAGCAACAGTCTGAGCCATTGTAGAGGAGAAAAAGGTGTCAATGCAGAAGAGCCAGAAGAAGTTAAGTTTATAGAATACTTGGTGAAACTTTTGTGTTTCAGATTAGCTCTGGGTCTTTAGACTCTGAAGTCTTGACACCAACTTGGCAAACGCTTGCAACAACTGCTGTCGCATGATTTTGCAATTCTACAGAGGCCCAGACAGGAGCATGTTAATCCTGTTGCCACACACACAGAACAGCCTTGTTGGAAAGCTGATGGCAAACACTAGGGATTGGCTTTCCCAGCATATCAGGAACCTGTTATTGTTTCTTCCTCTTGTATTGCAGAAGTGCAAATACTACTCGTCCATCCACAGCAGGATAAATGAGTAGGGGCAGTCGGTGTAGTGCTGTGTGAGTGGACTTAGCTGAATGCTTCTCAGAGAGAGGATTTTCATAATGGGGTATTAGGTAACCAGAAAATCATCTGGCAGCACTGGTCTCCAGAAAATGTAGTACCTCCATTTTCAGCCCTGAGGAAAACTCTTCTGGGTCCAGAGGAATTTGGCATTCCAAGTGACATACTCCTCTGCAGATGAGAGGAACTGATGGGTGATGTATTCAGGTATTAGCAGATCACAGCAGATGTCCAAGACCTTTTCCAGTATTTGATGATGACCAGATGGCTGCCGTGCTCTTTACAAAAACGTTGGCTGAATGAAATGAGGATTTCTAAGGCTATAACCAGAATGGAGCAGGAGCAATCATCAGTGTCCCAGTTCCAGGCACTGATGTCTTGCAAAAGGCAGTCATGAGAGCTGAGCTGTTGTGCAGCATGGGAAAGTGTTTGTAGACATCCGCGTGGGTCCTTGCATCAGCCAGAAAGCAGCTATGCACTGTTCCAGGGAACAGTTTGAGGCTTACTCGCTAAAATATCAAGAGGCTTTGACCAGTGGTGAGGAAGCTGCCTGGGTTCCACAATCCTAAATAGATGGAAAGCGAAAGTCTGCTAAACCTGGTGGGTTTAGTAGTTTTGTACTGATATGTTGACTCTTCAGAAATTGTTGTACTGCTAACCTCTCAGAAAGAGTTATTTGGGGGAAAAAAAGAGTGATAGTATATACATTTATACAGCCAAACAAAACTCTGCATTGTCAAAAAACCCCAAAGCATTATTCCTTGAGCAACGGATCGCTGAAGCCTGGTTTCCTGAGGCATCCCTTGTCTCCAGATCACCTCCTCCCTCCCCTGGAAAAGCACCTGCTCTCCTGTCCCTTACTACCCCTTCTCCTTTTCCTGGGGGAAATGCCTGCGTGCGGTGGAGCTGCAGATGCTGTGGCCAGATGGGTACTGCCGGCCGGCTGCTGCCGTGTGTGCACAGCTCTCTCTGCTTTTCCTTTGGAGCAATGCACTAAAATGATCCCTCTCTTCTGCCTCTCTCCTGATTATTATTTTTTTTTCCCAAAACTCATTGATTTTGTCTGTATGAATCAAAACAGCGGCATGTGGCCAATTCCCTGCCACCCTGTGCTGTCCTGCTGGCTCAGCTGCTTAGTGCTGAGTCTTCACTGGGCTGACTCGGCCCATATCACCAGCAAACAACTTTTTTTTTTTTTTTTTTTTTTTTCTTCTCCTGCACCAGTTTTCTGCCAATTTAATAAGCTGAATTGTTTTAGCTGCCAGTGGCTGTGGATCGGGTGGGGGACCACCCTTTTCAGCATCATGTGTCTTCTGCAGTCTCACCCTTAGCTTGTGGCTGGTGGTGTCTGAATAGGTGTTTAAAACTAAAGGACAGTGTAGATGAAGGGAACATGATTGTGTGTACGTGGATTTTAAATAATTGGTTAATAATCTGATCGGGAAAAATTTAGGATTAGAGAAGGTACAGGAGGGTTAAGAGCATTAATATGAAGCAAAAAAGAAAAAATGTCATCCCTCAGTTCTAGTTCCTAGCTCTTGCTTACCATACAGAGAGCAGTATATGTTATTAATGTTACTGGTAATATCACCTGCTTTTGCATCTCTGTCTTCATCCAAGAAAAAACCTTAATCACACACTTTGCTTTCAGCATATGACTAGCTGAAGTTCTCAGAAAAGGGAACAGAGTCAAACTAATGGAGGGTCACAGTAATCTGGCAACTTTATATGAAGATGTATTCTCTTTTTCCACTGCCTTTCCTATTTACACTGAGCTGTTTTGCTTAAAGTAGCTACTTGATATGCTCAGGTTGACAGAAGACAAAAGCTTGGAGAAACTTTGTTTGCTTTGGTCAAGGTGCTTTGCCATCTTAGGGTTTGGTCAGTTATGTATTAAAAAAAAAAAAAAAAATGAAAAAATGAAATGGTTGCTGACGTGTTTCCTGCCTCCCATTCACTGTTTTTCAGAAAATCTTCAGAAGAACTGGACATGGATAAAGTAACAGCAGCCATGGTACTAACCAGTTTATCCACCAGCCCTTTGGTTCGCAGCCCTCCTGTCCGACCCAATGGTAAGCCTGCAGAGGAATGCTCGGGCAGGGGCTGGGAGGACGGGTAGAAGCACGTTGTGCTGAGAAACCCAAAACCTGGGAATTGAGTGCACAGGCTATCAGGGAGTAACGCAGTGTGGTTGTGTATGTGAGTGGAAGAGAGAAGAACGTCTTCTATTTACCAGCGTAGTGGTCTGCTAGTGGCGGTGGTGGCGGACGAGGTGCGAGGGGCTGCGTGCTGGCTGTGGCCCTTGTGTGCTGGGATAGCGTGGAGCTGCTCCGTGAAATGGGAGGTGCCCCTCTGTGGGCAGGGGAGAGAGGAGGGGGAATTAGCACCGCAGAACATCTTCTGTTCTCACTGACACACTAACTCCCAAACAGCATGTTTGCATTTGCACATATGCAGTAAATATGCCAGCAGTTGTTCTTGCCCACACACCACTGAAGATCAGATTTTACTCAACTCTGCGATGAGGCAAAGCGTTTGCGGATGACAGTCCTTGGCTGAGAGGCCGTGCAGCGGCGGTCAGCGGTGACGCAGGTCTATCTCTGCGGATGCAGGATGAGGTCCTCAATTTCTGCCCTGTTTATCTGTGCCCTGTGCAGCTCTGGTGGTCTACTGTCAAACCCATAACCCTTTACAAGGCTGCTTAATTCGTAGTATGGCAGAAGGCACACAGATAAAAATAAATGTGAGTGATAATAATGAAATTGCTAATGAATCATAATTAATCTATGCAAGCTTGACTGGAGTTACAAGAGGTTTATAAAACTGTTACATTTTAAGGAATCTTAAATTAGGACACTCTTGGTAGGATGTATTAGCATTATTTGTATGACATGGGCTTTTCTTTCTTGTAGCTGTTAAATGGACACAAAATGCTCTCGTACTGTAAATCATTGGAGTGCTAAGAGGAGTACTTACAGATTGCAAATTGATAGGGAAGTAGTCTTTGGAAGTCTTACTGTAATCAGGGATGACCCCCTGAATGATGTCATACTTAAGAGGAATCTATACTATGAGGAATGTCCCAGTCTTAAAAATTTTTATGTGAGTAGTGTGGGTTTTTTTCATTTCTTTCTAAAAAATTTAAGTGTTGTCCATTTGGCTTAGTAGCTGGGAGTCTAGCCATGAACATCTACGGCTGCTGTGTGCTTTGCGCACACCTTGCAGATGTTTAAAACCAGCAGTGTTTATAGAATAACGCTGCTCTGATGAGCCTTGAGAAATCTCCAGTAGTGGCATCCCCGTGACTGTCCTGCCTCAGAACTGGAGGCAGCTGACCCTCAGGAGGAAAAACCCAGTGGACAACTGCTCTGCAGCCGCTCCAGCTCAGCTGAGACCACAGATGAAGGTGGACGTGTGCTGATGTCCCAGGCAGGGATTTGGAGCGGCTGAGGCACGTACGTGTCCCACTTAGCATCCCCTGTCACTGGGAGGTACTTGCCTGTGGGGCAAGGCAGTATCTGCCACCTCCAACAGCTTGAGCAGGTGACAGTTGTCAGGACCCGCAGTGCGTGTTAGCTAGCATCTGTTGGTTGGGAAGATCTCCCAAACAAGCTGCTTTGAATTGCTAATAGGTAAATGGTAGCTGTTAGCTGCGTTTGATACTTCTTTATGCAGTCTGAGTGCTCTTTGATATTCCTTCACATAGATTGTTTGCATATTTCCTGAAATCTAGGAAGACAAGCTTGAAAAAGCAGTTCACATATTTTCAGTAGTCACAGACAAGATTTTGAAGCTGTTGTTGGGCATGTTCTCCCTGAATATCTTAGTTTCGCCTGAGTGGAGACTTATTAAAGACATCAATGAAAGTGCAAAGACTTGATAATTTAAAACTCAATTGGTATTGCAAGGCTAGGCTCTGATCTTAGCAATATGAGATACAAATTTAGTAATGATGAATTCTTTGTACATCCTTTCCCCAAAAAAAGGCAGCAAGAAATCATGTAAGTAAAGAAAAATTTCTTCTAAAAAATGGAATTTTGCCTAGAAATAAAAAATAATATTAGCATTAATATGAAAGTCCAATCTTTGCTGGAATTATTGGGGATGATCACCCATGTAAACTGGATCAGAGTTTGGCCCTTGTTTCCCTGCAGCTGAGTAATATTTGGTCTGGTTCTCTTTCACGCACCTCCAGCAATGTGAAAAGAGCCCCAGAGTAAGAGTAAGTTGCATTTATTTTATTTTAAACTCCTTTACATTGACAGATTTGTTAGTATTAATGAGAACCAGTGTTTGTTTTTTTCCTGTTGTCAACCTCGTTCAGTCTTTTCTTTTATATATTACTTTAAATATGTTCTTGATTTAAATCTCTTTCTCAGTAAGGTGAGGAAGAGCTGTAAACCCTGAGAATACAAAGTACTGCTGTAAATGTGTCAGAAAATAATAGTTGAAAGAGTGCTGTTTCCTTTGTTTATTTGAACAAATGTGAATTTTCAACTATGCAAAGTTCACAAGTTGATACCAGATGTACTTCTTGGCTTTGGCAGGAGACTCAAGTACAAATACTTGAAAGAAACAAAAACCACCTCAGTTACAGTCACATGAAAACTCAGAAGGCTGTAACCATGAACCAAAACGTTACATTTTCATATGGTAACTTATTAGCTACAGGAAATTTATATGCCCTTTTCCAAGCAATAATTTTTTTTGCAGAGGGAAGTGGGGTTTACGCTTAGTGGCCCTGATCCGTAAGTGCAGGGACTTGGCAGCTGACTGTGCAGGCAGGTATTTTTATACGTGTGCTTACATGACGAAGCACTGAATTTGGTTTTGTGAGCAGCTGATGTTAATAATTAAGGGCTTCATCCAAAACCAACTGAGCTAGGCGTAAAAAAAATTATTCATTTCATTGGTTTTGGGTTAAGCTTCTGGTAGCAGGTGGTAGACATTATTTTCTTGCTGATGTCATTAGTTAAATTTGTCTGTAAGAAATTGGGAAGGAATGAAGGAGTGACTTCTGCAGCACTCTTAAATGCACGCACTGACTTGAAAAGACTCCTGTCTCACACTTAAAATAAATAACGTTTCTTTAACAGATAATATCTTATTTCCTTGCCAACTCCAAAGTCGGGTATTGCACAGTACTTGGACACCTACGGTGCCATTGAGAAAAACTTCTGATGCCTGAGTTCTGGCGAAACCTCACCAAACCGTCCCTGCACATGTGCCCAAACCCGGTTTGAACCTGAAGCTTCAGGCAGAACCACCCATGGTATTTGGCGTTGCACTGCTGGACGTGCTCCATCCATATATTTGCTGGTGACCTGAATGTTCCTCTCCTGCCAAAACCCCTTTAGGGACTGAGAAGAGTGACATGCTGATGTCTAGCTCCTGAGGACCTCAGTACGTGAAATATGGCTCAAACCATGCCTTAGACTGCGAAAGCAGTGCCGCTGCTCCCACCCACCACGTCATGGCGTGACCTGTTGGTTTGGGTGTCTGCTTACCACCTAACGCCAGGGTAGCTGCTGCAGTGAGGAAGCGGGTTCCTCCAGCAAGTGGGTGGGGAGGTGTCCAGGGTCCATGAATGCCACTTCTGAAACCAGATGCGTAACCACACACCTTTATGAAGAAAAAGGAAGGTCCTTCTAAGGATACATACCACCTCAGTTACACCAGGATTCAAATTATGCAGAGGTGTGTACACTGGCAGATTATGAGAAGGCAGTTAGAGTGTAATTATGGTTTTCTTCGGTGTTTTAGTACTTGGATGATGATTATGTTTTTGCAGATGCAGTTAGTGTCCTGGGGCTCAGAACGTATGTCCTCTTCCCAAAGGTCTCCTCTTGGCGGTGCAGTGGCCTGGAGCTTGCTCTTACACCCCACTGCAGTCATTTGTTCATGTTTAAAGTTGAGAATGTATTTGAACGTTTTTCCTTAATTGTGCATGCAATACCTGAGTGCTTATCGCTGTTTATGCTCCCAAACAGGTTATTTTTCCAGACCGAGCATTTCTTTTAAAAAAAAAAATTTTTTTCCCAACTACAAAATCAAGTGTGGAATATGGCTATTAACAAATGTAATTCATGTGCCGTGGGTAGATGTAGCCTCCCTATGCCGAAGGCTTTCACTTTCCTCTATTGAACACCCAGTTAATTGCCAACATGGTATCTAAGCCTTAGATAAAAGAGCTCCTTAGCCCTAACACATGATACTGTTGTAATGATGGCTGTTGTTGTTCTTGACAGAATCCCTAAATGGATCTTGGAAAGAAGGAGGATTTGTGCCTTCTAGTACCAGCAGCAGTGGATACTGGAGCTGGAATGCTCCCAGTGACCAGTCCAATCCATCCACCCCATCTCCACCTCTGTCAGCTGACAGCTTCAAAGCTTTTCGAACACCTTCCCAGCCAGATGATGGTATTGATGAAGCTGAAACAAGCAACCTTCTCTTTGATGAACCCATTCCTAGGAAGAGAAAGGTTAGCCTCCTGTTAAATTCCATACCCATAGGCAAGTAGGATGTTGGTAGAATCTTTTCTCACTCTGCTGTGAGAAAGGAATGGGTCACCTGAACAGCTCTGTGTGTACATCCCTCTTTGGCATCCAGTTAACGTGAGTACTGAGCCTAGTCTGTGTGTCTAGTTCAACCTAGTCACCTACTGCACATGCTGCCATCAGCGCCACATATTTGCTGGCAGATGGTGAGATTCTGCAGAGCCTCCTGCTCAGAAAACGGCAAAGTGATTTCCAGAAGGTGTTGCCTCTGGCCATTCAAGGGATTTCTATCCCACTTCAGCAAATTCTTTGCATGCAGGATGCAACAGGCAGCCTTTCCATGTCATCGCAAAGACTGGATATGGCCTTGATATTTCTTGTTCCCTGAAAGTGCTGTTTGTCTGACAGTGTGTCAGATACCTTAATACTGTGAAGCTTTCTCTGCACAAACATATGGGGTGAAAAAAGGAAGGAGAGATCAAATCTGATGGCTTTTGATACAGTATTAGCAGTGGCCGAATTTATTCTTGGTAGGAGTGAAAAAGTAGACTAAATAAAACACAGTGTAAAAAAAAAAAAAGAACAAAAAAAAAGGTCCAAAACTAAAACTGAAAAAGCACTGTTATGCTAGCAAGCAGGCTTCTCTCAAAGAAAAAGAAAACAAAGAGATGGCACTAGTCCAAGTTCTCTTCCCTCCCAACACAACAGGACAGGTTTTACATAGCAAGATGAAAAAGGGCTTTTTGTACGAAGGAGAAAAACAGAGAATTTATTCTTCCTTAGTGACTTTGTTTCTGGCTCAGTCTGAGACAGTTAATTGCTTCACCACCAGCAGGAAGAAGTTTTAATGATTGTTTAAATGTGTTCAGATTTATCTTCTTGCTCCAGAAGTTGCTTATTTGCTGACCCACACTATTCAGCCCTTGTTTGTGGGAGAGGGGTGTAAAATGTTCTTTTTGCTAAAAAGGAAAAAAAAATACTTTGGAGGACACATTTGTTATAATAAATTAGAAGTTAGAGCTGATCCTTAAACTAAAGGCAGAGATGGTTTTGGGGTGTGTGGAAGCAGAAATGCAGAAGGGTGCTAGTTTGCCTTTTACTTTTCAGTTAAAGTTATGCTTATTATCATCACTCCTATTGTTCAGCCGTGATTAGACAGATGGCTTTACAGCTGCCATCTTTATTGTTATGTAAGTTGTCTTTGAATATTTCTATTTATGTACCCACCACAGATATATTACACTATCTGTTCCTGTTCTCATAAATTTTGCTCTGTATGGAAAATGTTTAATTTAGATAAATAATAACCTGCTAAACTATGTTATAGATGAACTGCATTTCCTGCAGTTCCTTGATTCTGGCACCAGTATGGTACTTTATCTGAGTATGTCTTCACACATTTAGAAGCTGAAATAAAAACGTTCAGGTTAATTCTTTAGGGCTTCAAAATTAGAAGGAATAGACATGGAAACAGTGCTAACCAATAGATTGGTAATCTTTTACTCATTAAAGTTTCTTCCACTGCATGTTTGAAAATGTCAGGTTAGCAACCACTTCCCATTAAGAAAGTTGCTTGCTTAAAAGTTTCCATTAAGGTAGTCATTCCCCACCAAATCCTTTATGTTCCGTTATTTTCTTAAATAAAACATTAAAGCCTGATTAGGCAATTTGACTGGTCAGAAATGGAAGCATGGTTTATATTCTGTATTTCTAATGTGTGAGATTTCATTTGGTTACATTAAAATGCAAGTTTTTTGCAAATTCCCAGCATTGACAATAAAGCTAAAAATGCGTTAGAGAGATTGTTTTTACCATCTAAACAGAGACTGATGTTAAATCACTCTGTGTTCATAAAGATGCACATGGTGTTCCTGACATCATATCACAATTCCTAAGATGTAAATGATCTTCATAAGCATGGTCTTCATCTTGTCATTGTGCCTGGTGGTGGTTTGTTGTTTTGTTTTTTTTTTAAGCTGATGATAGTATTCAGTATTTTATTATAAAAGTAAGAAACGTATCTGTTAGAATTGCTAGATAGGTTATATTTAATTTTAGGAAGAAATAGTTCTATACTTATTTGAATGGTAGGTATATTATTAGATCAAAAAAAAATATTTAGGGAATTTATATGCAACTTATTCCAAGGTAGAAGGTTTTCATACAAACAGTGTGATCAGGTATCTTAGGTCTTAAAGCACCTGGCATCCATACTTTAAAACAGGAGCTGTTAGACTGCCAAGTAACTATGAGAACATGCTACTACAACCGGCTCATGTTTCAAAAAGCCCATGAGCTCAGATTTTTTTAAAAAATTCTATTCTGATTGTTATCTTTATAGCAAACGCTGAAACTTATCATCTATTCGCATGCAATTCCAAAGGGTCCAAACTAAAGAAAACACTAAGTTGATTTCTGTTCAAGACACAAAGGAAGCATATGCTTAACTCTAAGGATATGCTTGTTCCGGTTTTTTAATTGAACTTTACATGAACATATTAATTTAATCTTAAATGTAACTAAAATTATAGGTTAATAATATAATATTTTGAAGCTCTTCCTCATGATTTCTTTAATAATACATTCTGTAATAATAGAGAAAATGATTTTGGGGAAGCACAAACTATTTAGATATTAACATTTTTAATTAGAAATGTATAAAGTTGGTTTCATTTTGGGGTTAAATTAGCTTTAAAAAAAGTCTGTAAAATTCTGTAACTTCTGTGTTTTTTGTGGTCTCATACTGTGCTTTAAACTGATGATTTGTTTTCTCCAGTCTTCAAAATAGTGAAGATGGGAGTTGTTGTAGTCTTGTTTGCTGTGCTTTAAATCAATGATAATGCAGTCTAATGAAATTATTCATACACAAGAATATTAAAATGAGATTATACACATAGTCATTAAAAATGTTAAACAAAGTCAGATGGAATTCTCATTCACTTGTCCAGGCAAGGGTCACAGGAACTTCTGAGTGTAATAAAAGTAGAAAAGTAGTTTTTGCCAGCTCGTGGGTGAATGTTGTCACAGCAGAAGCTGTGGCTTTCTGGCACTGTATTTTTTCTGTGTTGCAAAATTCATTAGCAGAAATATTCATAAAAGCTTGCTTTAGCAAGATCTGAATTCAAGGAGATACCTTTCATTAAATAAGAATTCCTCATCAATTGTTCTTTGAAAGTAAGACTTCAAAGAAGTACAGAAAGTTTTTATAATCGCCCTCCTTTTGTGGGGAGACAGAACCTGGAACTTGCAAACTAAAAAGCCACGCCAAAGAGCACAGAGGGGTAAAGTTTTGGCACAAGCTCTTCCCGTGGATTTTCGCTGGAATTTGTTGAGTCCAGTGAGATCGCACTGTGAACAGAGACGACTGCAATACTACAAATTCAGAGTTAGATGCTGTAGACCTTCAGTGATTTAGCATACAGATGAAACTCTGTTTTGTAACTCTGTGTTTGTTTTGGGTTGTTTTTTTTTTTTTCCTTTCTTCCATGCAACTAAGAAGAATATGTTGCTTTACTCATAAATTTCAGAACTCAATGAAGGTGATGTTCAAATGCCTGTGGAAAAACTGTGGAAAGGTGCTGAGCACAGCTGCAGGGATTCAGAAACACATACGGACTATTCATCTTGGGTAAGAGACTGGTGTCTTCAGAAGTCGAAAGGATTTGGTATAGAAGGCAAGCAGTCACTCTTTGCGAGGGAGATGAACAAGGTTATTCTTGTCTTTTCTAAGATTCCTAGGTTTCTGATGAAATTGTGGAGCAGTGTGTTAAGGTGAGCAGGAGCTTCTTCCAGTAGCAAGGCACTTTCTTTTCTGAACTTTTGTGAACTTTGCTAGAAGGTCAAATGCAGCTGTAGATCACACTGCACTTCCCTAGTGGCAGTGCAACTCAGCAACATTTGATAGAGAATTGTTTTCACTTCATACATGCTGTCTGCATGTCACATCCGACTGAAGCTGTGTGAAAGATGGCAGGGTTCAAGGTCTTGCATGCATACTTTCCAGTTTTATTTCACATCGAATTGGATGCTTGCACTAGTTCTGAGTCAAACCAACTCAAAAAACTGAAAATGAAACCGAACTGCAAATTCCACGTGTGTTTATTTGGCCTAGAAGCAAAAGCTAATGAATCTTGTATGACACAAGCTTTTTTCAGAGCTTTTGTTTTCAACTAAAATCTCCTGTGCAATTCACTGAGTGACCTAACTGTCTAACATATAATTACGGGGGGCCCTCATGCTGCCTTGTGGTGGTGTTGAGAAGGCAGTCTGGGAGACGGTCTGGACGTCAGGGCAATGAAAAGGGAAGAGGTGTCTTGGTGTTGGCTTACATGTGTGTGTGTTCTTTGAATCTTTTTTCTCATTCCCCTTCTTTGTGGTCTTCAGTTGTGAGATATGTGGAAATGTATCTGTTGTGTAAGTCTGTTACCCAGTGCTTAAAAAATAAAGTGACAGTGAGGGTGTAGTCGGACATGGAGCTCTGGAGAGTCTTGCAAAGATAGTAGTAATTGCTGTTGGGCTTAGCTTCCAAAGAGTGAGGTTATCAGAAAAAATCTCTCTCAAAATGCAATTACAAATTTTTCTCTTTGTCCTGTATATTGCTGGGACATCCTTTTCGTGGCATGGGGCAGGCAGAAGTAAACAGCAGAACTTCCCTAGAATTTGGAGCTTATAACTTTTTTGGAGAGAGAGTTTTTGGTGAATAACTTACTGCAGTCCGGCAGATAGTACTTTGACAGAGCCTTTCAAATCTGCTGAACCCCTGCTCTCTCAGTGAGTTTTATTCAGTAAGATAGCAAGAGGATCACAGACGGAGTTATAGGGGCAAGCAGGCTGAGAAACAGGGTAGGGGCTGTTCTTGGGGTGCACGCCTGGAAAAAGAGAGGCCCAGCATTCAGCCCCGATGTGGGCATGCAGACAGGAGGACCCACAGGGCTCCCAGGCTTTTTGTTTGGATTCAGGAAAAAACATGCATATATGAGCATGTGGCTTGGGAAGGTGATGAAACAGTGGTTTGTTTGGGACTTCCCGATAACGTGTAGCCTACTGGGAACTACTGCTTTTGACTGGGCTGCTTCACTTCTAGCACTTGTGCTCTAACACGCAGCAGATGGTGCCAAGGGATGTAGAGACGTTTAAGCTTCTTGCAACTCCTCCCTCAGTAAGTCTGCATCTGGAGAGTAGGACCAGAAAGTCCAGCACTCGCACGCCAGCCCCTACATGTCCTTTCTCTGCCTGTGTCTGAGTGAGTTGCATGGTGAGGCTGTTATCTAGCAGCTTTTTCTATTATGCCAAGGAAAGTTACAGTGAACCGTGGCCATAACTGTATTTGATTTAAGTAACCTATGATAAGATAATTGATTTGCTGTTACGTTAGAGAAGTATATCTTGCCCATGCCTGTTATCTTTACATGTCCTTCTATGGCTGCTCTGTCATTGATGAAGTTAAAGTGCTTTGCAATTCTTGTTAACTTCAATGGTTAGCAATGGGAAACAAGTACTTACTGATATTTAAGCTGAAGCATGGAAGTTAAACATCAAGTCCAAGGTCAAAGAATTAGTCAAGAATAACACAGGAAAAAAAGTTTAATTCCTACTTCTTTTCCCTTCAGAATAGATTATTTTCTTTCCCTTTCCCCTTCCCTGTGGTCAGAATACTGATAAAGTAGGCAGAGTTGAAACTGGGAATATTAATTTATCGACAGTATGAATATATTTGCTCATGCGTCTAGAACTTGAAGTTCACCTTAAGTTTCTTGTTTTCATTTAGTCAATCATTCTTTGTCTTGATACAGACGTGTAGGAGAGTCTGACTACAGTGACGGAGAGGAGGATTTTTACTATACAGAAATCAGGCTCAACACGGACTCAGTAGCTGATGGCTTAAGCAGTCTTTCCCCAGTCTCTCCATCTTTAGCATCTCCTCCTTCCTTTCCCACCCAAGACACAATCCGTCCTGAAACTTCCTGTGCCAAAACCGAGACTAAATTGATGACACCTCTGAGCCGCTCAGCTCCTACCAACCTCTACCTCGTACACACGGACCATGCTTACCAGGTAACGCTAGTGAGAGTGAACTCCACTGATTATACTAAATTCCTTAATGGAGAAACAAATGTCGAATTACTGTGTTTGGATTTTGAAAAGCCAAGCCAGTTTTAATGGGTTAAAAAGTTTTACAGGACAGCCAACAGAGTACATGTCATTTAAATCTAATGTCTACTTCTGAACTAGCTGTTTGTTTGTGCTCCCAACACAGCCAGTGGACTTTGGGGTACTATCTGTCCAGCCACGGATAGGTGCATCCTTCAGGTTGAGAAGAGTCTCTCTGTGAATTCCACTGACTACTCAGTTATTTCTCCACTGGCCTTAAGGAAGGCCTAAGGTGCCATGCTCTGTTGTGGTTTCCTGCATTGTAAACGATCTCATTCAGTCAGCTGAATCCCTCCCAGAGTGTTAGTTTCAGCTCTCTTGTATGGATGTTCTGGAGGTAAGTACCCAACATATGCCAGGAACAATTTATTTCCTTTATTTGTGCAGTGTGAGATGTCAGTTTGCATATGTGAAGTAGAGCAGGAAAACTGAAAAGGCGTATATATGGTATCCTCCTACTCTTAGAGGTAATTCTTTACAAATGGCAAAAATCCAATCAGATTTAAAGTGCTGTTCCAAAAGCTTCCAACTAAGTTCAGACAGAAATCATTAACTGTAAGAGTGCACTAAAATTTGACATGTTTTCGTCTGGACACCATATGAAAAAAGAAGAATTAAGGCTTTGAAGTGATGTGGTCCATGACCTGCATATGCACCAGAGAACTGAACTCTGTTAAGTTTATCAGATGCAATAACTTTTGTATACAGCATTGTGCAGATGAAGCCCTTTTGTTGTTTGTCTGGAACAGGCCCATTAAAAGGGCAGAGGGAACCACACAGAGTCCACAGGCTTGTTTTGGACTCCCAGGCACTGTGGAAAGCCTGGGTGGAAGTTTGACACCTCAGGTGGGAGCTGCATCAAGTAGTGCACCAACGTGGGCATTGAGCAAGCCAGCTAGGAGAAAAACTTTCTTCTCAGGCTGGCTTAAGCCCTGCCTCTCCCAGAGTGAGGCACCAAGTCCTGGCTGATCATTTGGGATTTGCATTCGTGATATTCTTTCCTGCAGTTTGGAGACTCACTCGATCCTCCTTTATATAGCAGAGAAAGGATATGCCAGCCCTTTCCATTTTTTTCCAGCCTTTGAGTAAAGCACTTGATTAAGGAAATTGTGGTTCAGATGTGTCAGCTGCTTAAATTGGATTTGGTCAGATGTATTCCACGGTATCATACGGCCTGCATGTGTCTGAGTCCTACAAATGCGTCCTTTTCAAGTTGCTCCATTTTGAATACTTCGTTTCAGCAGCGAGGAATTGCCCTGTGCATACTGTTTAAGGCATTCTCATGTTGCAAGTGAGAGACTGGGGTCCCTACTCCAGTTCATGTTTAGGTTTTCCTTGCCAAGGAAGCAGCTTGTGTGGAGCAGGTCAGTAGGATCCTATGCTACAGTCCTCTCCAGCCCAGCCAGAAGACACTCTCTGAGAGGGAAGGTGGAGATTTGACTCTGACCAGAAAGAGGAGGAATTAAACCCCGCTTTCACTTGTAACGTTTAAGCATTCTTATAACCAATCTGTTGTGTCAAAGGAAAAAGAAGGGAAAGCGGCATCAGCATCTTTAATACTATCATTGTTCCTTCATTTTGCTTGCTGGAGTGAGCCATGTACAAAATTTCAAAAACTTTGCTTCAGTTTTGACATAATTACATTTTTTATCAGAAGTAAAAAAAAAAAAAAAAAAGTATCCAGTGGGAGTATAGTTATGATAGTTATGAAGACAATCTCTCATATGAATCAGAACATGAAAGTGGAAATTACTTCATTGGGAGTGAGTGAAGAGGCAAGATTCAAAGCTCAAGAACCTTAGAGAAGGGAGGCTGGATAATGTTCATTCCAGAATTCCTACTAATAAAAGGAAAAAAAAGATACAGAACCCAAAGCCGGGTAGCAGGAATCCTAAACAGATCTGTTAGTCTTCATTTCCATAACTGGAAAATGGCAAAGAGAATACCTGCAATAAGAAAGGAGTAAAGGGGTAGAAGTCCTGACTCTTTTCATCTGACCCAGTCATATGGATGAGGAAAGATCTAGAACAATAATTGAAGAAATTGAGATAAACACAGCAAATGAAGTGAAACTGCAGTGGAGGAACCCCAAAGAAAGACTATGCTAGAACAATCTAAAATCCAAGAAAAAGAAGATAGCTTTTTAAATAAAGAGGAAGCAGTAGAACAGTAGAACAAATCCCTCTGGATTTGAGGAGAGTTTGACAGGCAGTATTTGTTTGGCTAGAGATGAAATTTAGTGTAGGAGTGAGAGCTGGGAAATAAGGGAGAACAACAGTGAGTTACTTTGAAAGGGCAGTAGAATGTTATTAGTGGAGTTGAATGAAAAGCAGTATTTGGGCTTGATCTCATTCTCACTAAATCATTTTGGTACCAGACAAATACTATAATAGTATTTGGTGATAACAAACTCAGGAGATGTCAGTACCGAGATTTGTATATCATGCTTGTGTGACTGGATGATCTTAAGAATAATAGATTTTGGATGCAACTTAATGTCAGGACATGCAAAGTCCTGCATATTAGGAACTAAGGAGATTTTTCTGCTCTAAACTGGGGTAGTTAGAAAATCACATGAGGAGGAAGTCTCTGTTTATTAATCAAGCACAGAATGACTCTGAGCCAACAACAATGGAGATGTGAAGGGGAAAAAAAATTTATAAGCTTTATTTCTCAGGTAAGAAATATCCATTTCTTATGGATATGTTTTATGCCATTTTACAAGACCCTCATATAACTTCAGCTGACATCCTGAGTATGGTTCTGGTCACCCAAGTTCAAGGATGATGGCCTCCAGCTGGAACAGGTAGAATAAAAGTGATCAGAATGGAAGAGGTCCCATCCAGCATAGGGACTGAGAACTTTGGCAAAACAAGGGCTGGTAGGGGATAGGATTGCTGCCCGTGAAGAATGTTGGCACAAGAGTAACTAATTATAAATTGACCATGAATATATTTTGATTGGAATTCAGATGGAGTTTTCTAAGCAAAGTGAAATCAGGGGTATAGAAACTATTCAACTCATTTTAATGTTGTGGTTGCTTACCTGATGGAAGAGATTGTTTAAAATGTTAGCCTGCAAAAAGGGACTGTGCTTGATGACCAAAAATGCACATGTGGAAACCAAAGAAAAAGGCGATTGTCTGAATCTGATCGTGTCCGAGGTAGATATTTAGGCACCGTGAAAAAAGAATTGAGCATCACGGTATTTTAGGCAACTGCAAATTAAAGCAATTTTAAACTTTTCATACCTCACATTTCATTATGAAACCAGTGTCTGTACCTGTTAAATTTAGCTACAGAGTAGCTACAGGTGGGCTCTTTCAGCATTTAGGCTTCTCCTCACAGGTCGTACTGGCATCCCTCAGGAAGCAACCATGCTGACCCTGGCCTAGCACTGACGTCCCAGGGATGCTGAGCACAGGCACTGCCTCACTTTCCACCCAGCTGCCTCCAGCTCTTTCTGGCAAGAGTGCTGCCGTGAATCAAAGCTAACATGGGTTCATGAAGGCAAAGTCATGCCTTACTAACTTAACATCCTCTTATGGCAAGGTTTCCCACCTAGTGGATGAAGGGAAGGGTGTGTTTGTGGGGTTTGTTTTTTTTTTTCTCTGATTTTAGCAAAACTTTTGATATTGTCTCTCACATAGTCCTTCTGGACAAAATATCCACTGTATAGCTGGACATGTACACAGTATTGTGGGTGAACAGTTGGCTGAAGGGTCAGGCTCAAAGAGTTGTAGTAACTGGGGTAACATCAGGCTGGCGGCCAGTCACTGGTGGGGTTCCCCAGGGCTCCATTTTAGGGCCAGTTCTCTTCAATGTTTTTATCAATGATCTGTACACAGGAGTTGAGTGCACACTAAGTAAGTTTGTGGATGGTACTGAATTAGGAGGAGCAGTTGATTCCCTTCAGGGTAGAGAGGTCTTGCAGAGAGATCTCAATAGCTTAGAGTGCTGGGCAATCACCAGCTGTATGAAATTTAGCAAGAGCAAGTGCTGGATTCTGCACTTGGTAATCCTGGATGTACATTTAGGTTGGGGCACAAGTGGCTGGAGTGCAGCCCTGCAGAGAGGGGTCTGGGGGTTTTGGTTGATGGTAAGCTCAGTATGAGTCCACAGCATGCCCTGGCAGCCAGGAGGGCCAGCCGTGCCCTGGGGTGCATCAGGCACGGCACTGCTGGCCGGGCGAGGGGAGGGATTGTCCCGCTGTGCTTTGTGCTGGTGCGGCCTCACCTCGAGCACTGTGTGCAGGTTTGGGTGTCACAATGTAAGAAGGACATGAAACTATTAGAGAGTGTCCAGAGGAGGGCTGCAAAGATGGCAAAGGGTCTAGAGGGGAAGACTATGAGGAGCAGCTGAGGTCACTTGGGTTGTTCAGCCCAGAGAAGAGGAGACTGAGGGGAGGCCTCATGGTGGCCTGCAGCTTCCTCACGAGGGGAGCAGAGGGGCAGGGCTGATCTCTTCTCTCTGGTGACAGTAACAGGACCCGAGGGTTCGGCATGGAGCTGTGACAGGGGAGGGTCAGGCTGGGTGTTAGGAAAAGGTTCTTCACCGAGAGGGTGCTCGGGCACTGGAACAGGGTCCCCAGGGCAGTGGTCACAGCACTGAGCCTGCCGGAGTTCAAGAAGCATTTGGACAACGCTCTCAGACATAGGGTCTGATTTTTGGGTGGTTCTGTGTGGAGCCAGGAGTTGACTCAGTAATCCTTGTGGGTCCCTTCCAACTCAGGATATTCTGTGATTCTGTGGTTCACCCACTCCCATTTAAACAGGGCTGTGATAAAGCGCTGCAGATACCACCTGGAGCTGCTTCATTTTTGCTGATGAAAGGTGAGGCTTTTATATTTTACTGAGCTCAGTGGACGTGTGCTTCCTCAAGAAGGTGGTGTGCCTGTGCTGATTCTCTTCAAGCTGTCTGCAGCCTCAGCGGCATGCAGCACATAGCTGCAGTAGATGGAGTCATTCAGCGGTCTTGGTTTCTTTTGCTTGGAGAGACTCCAGGGGATGGCTTCAGCACTTGTTTGCTCCAAAGACTATCTTTAATGGGGACAATCAGATTGCAGTGTGTCATTGCTCCTTCTCTGCATAGTGGTTCGGGGAAGCTGTGAGGCAACACCAGCAGCCTCAAACACGAACACTACTTAAATGAGTGCTTTGTGTTATTGTAAGGCACAAGCAACTGAAAGACAGAAGGAAAGCTCATTTTTGAGAGCAAGTTCTTTATATATTTAAACCAAGGAGCCTTTTTTGTGATGACAGCTTGAATCTCAAGAGTCAAACGAAGCCTGTGTTGATGGTGGCTGCACACCCTCCTGCTAAGCAGGGTAAGTGCAAAGTTACAAATTTCCTGATTCTGTCAAGTAAACAAGGATTCAAAAAGAGGAATTCCAGAGGGTGCAGAACCCAGTGAGAAAAGCTGAGGGAAGACATAAGGTGAACCATACTGAACCCTCTAAGCTGTGATTATTGGGGATTGCAACCGAGGGTATTACTGGGTGTTACAACTTGGATGGAAAGAAAGTAAGAGTTCTCAGGACTGTAAGAGTGCTTCAGATATTTGCTCTAGCTTTAACTGTTACTGAATCCCAAGGATGATTTTCAGCTCCTTGTTTTTAATAAGAAAGACTGTTTTAGTTAGGATGATTCTTAGGAACATTCATCTGATGAATGAAAAATGGCCAACCCCTAGTGTTATTCCTATCATCCAGAAACCCTCTTCATCCAATCCTCAGTTGTTTAAACAGCAGCTACCAGTTTAAATACTTCCTTGTTTGTCACTGTGGGAAGGTTAATAATTTGTAGTACTTTTTTGCTGCTAGCTGGCATTATTAAAAAAGGTTTTTTTTACATTGTGCTTGATTTCATGTTTTTTTATCAGATCTAGTAGCTGTTGAAGGTTTTGTGTGGATTCTTGAGAGAGCTATCGTCTTTCTCTAAACAAGGTTTTAAGAACCGTGGTATATAAACATGTTCCTTCCTTACTGGCTTATCCGTGATTATTCCTCTCAGCAACAGAGTAAAATGCTTGTCACTGTCAGCACAATGAAGTTTTTTTTCCACCTCTGAAAGTCTCTTGCAGATTTACAGTTTCGAGGAGTGAATGATCCCTTGAAATGCTTTGGAAGAGGAATGGTTCTTTCACTGGAATAATATTTTCTTTTCAAACAGGCCACTCCTCCGGTGAACATTCCAGGGTCAACAAAATTCACTCCTAATGGCAGTAGCTTTAGCATCTCTTGGCAGTCGCCTCCAGTTACCTTCACCGGCATTCCAGTAAGTGAATGAGAAAAAAAAAAATAAAGAAGGAAAAAAAGTTTTTAGAACTTTGTGTTGTTTTACAGTGTCTCATAATAGTAGTAAATTTGATGTAACATATACAGAAGAGAAACAAATTAAATATATGCCCGAGTTTGCTTGCATGACTGATTGTAGCACTCTTGCCAGTCTCTTGAATTCAGTACAGTTACCTTTTTTTTGCATCAAGCAAGTGCCTGCAAGCAGAGTACTGGATCAATAGTATATATTTTTAAAACTATACACTTACAAAAGAACATTCTGGTAGATGCAGAGCCTGCCACTGTATGCTTCTTTTTGTGCCACTGAGAGATTGCTGATGAAACTAGAGGGAACACCAGCAAGGCAATGGTTATGCTAGCAGGCTAATTGGAATCAAGCAGTAGGGCTGTTGTCTAAGTGAGCTCTGAAGATGAAGTATATGTTTGAAAGGCAACTAAAGGAAACAATAAAATGAAGTGTGAAGTCTTATTCTAGTAGGCTACATATAGGTAACCTCTACTGATAGCAGAAAATTCTGTAATTTTGTACAGAAGATACATTTAATAGATATTGGTTTTTAATATTAATATATATTGCAGTTTCACAACTTTTTAATGAAGTATTAGATGCAAAGTCAACTCAACTTGTTCTCCAAAAAAGCTAGTGTACAAGGCCTAATTTCTGAACAGGACTGCAGAAATGGGATGTTTACTTAAACATAGACTTCCAGTAGTCCTAAACATAAAGCAATACAGGTGTGGATACTGTAGGGGGAGTTGAAAACCTTTATGAAAGCTTCAAAGGGATTAGGTTTCTGGTGCCTAGCATGGTGAATACTAAGAATAAAGGTAAATCATTACCTTTAAGTAATAGAAAATCTTCTATATAACAAATAGAAATAAACATGCATATAATGTATTCTAATTTTTATTGGAAAGCATTTTTCAGTATAAATTATTATTCTTTAATCATAAACCCACTTTGTATCATAGCATTTCATATAATATTGTACTTTATGAATTTTTACAGTGTATTGCATAAGGCACATTGCTCATTTAAAGAACTATATAGCTTTTTTTCCTCCTGACAGTGAATATTAGACATGGTGATAAGAGATACTATTTCGCTCCCTTTTCTTCACCAAGCGAATCTCCAAAGCTTCTTACTGTCAACCTTTGGCAAATCTTGGAGATTTTCTGCAGAGGCTGTGGTATCCTGCAGGGCTGATAAAAAAAAAAAAGAAAGTGCCTGAATCAATTACACTGCACTCTGCCAATGAATATTTATTAAATTCCATCAAGGAACAACTAACAGTGAAGGACATCATGCTGGCAGCAATTTGAACAAGAGCGTCTTGACAGAGTGTGCTATCCATAAAGTTCCTCGAGTATTTCATTTCACAACAATGGGGTTGATACAGAGCAATTATGAAACTGGCTCAAAAAGCGGAGTAGCAGAAATTGGTGCCAGTAGTGTTGGGAATCTAAAAGTGCAATTAGCCACATTGTAAATCAGACACTTAAGAGGACAGGATTAGACATGTATGTGTTGAGTTTACTTGCTCAAGCAACAACGTTGATCTGTGGCTGTAGAGGTGAGAGTTCTCAAAAGAATTCAAGAAATGCCAAACCACCTTCTGAGAATTGTGTGAAGATGCCAATGATTTAAGTACAATTCAAAAACAATCCCAATACAAAAACCTGGGGAACCAGTGATGATAGCAGAATTATAAACCACTCAGGGAACTGTATGAACTGTTTTTATATCTGTCTAATAACATTTATGAGGCTGTTAGCCAAAAAAAAAAAGGGAGGGGGGATAAGTTCACAGACATTTGAATATTCTGTCAGCAGTGAGATCATTTAAGAATTAGAGGCTTGCCTGCAGTGGGAAGTTATGTGTGGTAAGTGAGGGTGTAAATGCAAAGTGATGCTAAAAAAACTGCATAATAAATGGAAGTTGCATTTCTCTTCTTTCAAAGTAAGTTAGATATTGCCTTATAAAAGCAGGGGCCTGTCAGTTCCCACTCTTAAAATGAGTGTAACTCATTTAGGAAAGCTGTGACGGTGTAGTGGACCTTCTCTGCCTCACATGAGGCTTATTTATGACCAGCCTATGTGACAGAGGCAGCATAACATAAACTCGTGCTCTGAGCACCAAGCCTGCAGTTTGGTACGTGCTGGTCCCTGAGGTTAGGTGCATGTCTGCAGCAAGCAAAGGAACCTCAGAGAGTAAGTCCAAGCCATTACTTTCTCTCTGACTCATAATAGTTATTCAAGTACTTTTCTAAAATGGCTTTGGCATACCTTTTTGGCCTACGACAAACCACTGAGCAAAAACAAATTATGTACAGATTTACAAAAGCAGGTAGGTCTAAAAATTTGTTCATGAAACCGCCAGAGTTGGGATGGGGCAATTCTGTCCTGGGCCCCTGAGAGGGCTGTTGGGCCCTTGTTTGGCACGGTCTCCTTCCTAGGCCTGTATGTCAGCAGTTAGTCCAGGAGAGAGGTGAATTTTCAAAATATTTTTCTTTGGGGTATATTTTTTGACACCTACCTTTGATGTCTCCCCATTCATTCCTGCAGACACTGAATTCAGACGACACTGAGCATTCCCTGCGTGCTGTCCCAGGAACTCGGGTGCTGTATGAGCTGTATTAAGTCATTAAGTCCTCGCTTCTAGGTGGTCTTTAGCAGGGCAGCACTGAAAGGCCTTTGTGAATGTGAGTGTGCTTATCAGCAATTTCCTAAGCACCTCCAAACAACCCATACATACAGCTGGCCCAGTTGGGATTCATTATACAATTACTTTAGGCTCAGGGGTATTCACAGCATCTAACGTTAGATGTTTATCTTGAAGTCGTGTAGCCAAAAAGAAGGAGAATTAAGGGGACCTCCAAAGTCCTTATACTCTGTGCTCTGAATCACATGCAAGTTAGATTCCCAAGGCAGATGGGAAATACACTTTTTCGTACCATTTTCCTGAGATAACTTCACAGGTGCAAGAGGAGTTTGGCACAGCTAAGAGTCACTACAGGGTGTGCTTCCCTGCATGGAGCAGAAAGGGAGAAGTTCATGTGTGCTTTGCCACTTGAGACTGAACAGGGAAAAATAAGGAGGCATAGCATAGGGATGTACGAGGAGGATGAATGAAATTGTGCAAGTTGTTCTAGTGGGATGAGCGATGGTGGAGTCTGTATCTCTTGGTACTGGACGACTTAACAAAAGGACCATTCAGTTCCACTTTTAGTAATGTAGGGTAAATCCTTATAGAACTCCAGTGTGGTCTGTGCTGGGTGATACTGATTCTTGCCTTTGCTGCTTTAAAGACCTGGAAAGGTTCAACAGGAGGAGATCTGTGATAATCTGGTATTTACAGAATTTCTCTGTAACTACAGTTTCCCTTAGGAGCTGTAACTGAAACTTCCAAGTCTTCCCTTCTAACAAACAAAATCATTTCACATTAATTCTCTGCGTAGACAACACTTCAAATGTGGAAAGCCTCTGAGGGCAAGGATTAAAGCCTCTGAGGGCAAGGATTGAAGCCTCAGGCCCTCCTCGTAATCTGCGCTTAGTGTAGTGTACAGGGGAGTACAGCTAACTGGTATTGTTTATATCCACTGCAAAGCATATCAAAATATGCTAAAGCTCACCTTTGGTGCAGTTTAGCCTTCTTGGTGTGCTCATCTACGGTAACCACAGTGTTGGGACCCTCCCTGGAGAGCTGGGGGAGGCATGGTCTGCACGTTGTAATTGCTGCTCAAGTCTGTTCTGTGTTTGGAAGCAATTGGGATAGCATATTTATACCATAGGAGGCCATCAGAATGCTTTTCTCTTCAATGCTAACTGAGAAATCAGTTAGCTGTGATATTTAAGAATCCTAGCAGAACAGACTGAAGACCTCAGGTTGCTCGTAATGACTGAAAAAGCCTGTGCAGTATGTGGTAAGTGCCAAAGAATAGAAAAGTGTTATTGCTTTGCCAATATTAAAACGAGGAAACATGTTATCTTCAATGGTTCAATCATTCTTTGACAAAACAAGAGGAGTGATTAATGAAGGATAGAAAGCTAATGTCAATTGACATGATTTTACATAAAGCACGGTTTACCGAAGAGATCTCATACCAGTCTTGATGGAGATGACAGGTTTGCTGGATGAAGGCAACTGCAGAAGTCTAATGTGTAGGTTTTGAAAGGCAGCAGGTATCTCAACTAAAAACACGCAGTGCCAACACAGCACATTCTAAGTGAAATTAAGATCTGGCTCTCAGACCTCAAGTAGCAATAGTTAACTGAGAGTCTTCTTCACTGAGCCAGCATAACCTCTACACTAGGGCTGGTGCTTTTTGGCATCTTGATAATTGATTTGGAAGTAAAAATATAAACTTACTGCTGATGGTCCATTTCCTGGATGACTGAAAGACTGACAAAAAAGGCAAGATAATCGTGTGTCATTGTGTACTCCATTTGTGAAGTGGAGCTCTTTAAACTGGGTGTGTTTTAATTGTGCAAAATGCAAGTTTGTATTTATGAAAAAGCGAATTTGGATAAACCCTAGCATCTGGGGGTGGTGGGGGGTGGACAACAACCTGCCCTCAGGAGTGAGGACTGATAGGACAGAAGGAGCTAAGGTGGTCTCTGGTTGTATAAAACATGAGTTATGTTTTATAGGTGGAGAGGGAGGAAATTTGTTTCAATATTTGAGACATATGAAATATTATATCCGTAATGGCCTAAACCTTTGCAGAGTGTGAGCTTCACATGGAATTAAATCAGAAATTTCTGTAGGTGCTAGCCAAAAGTGAAATTTGAAAGAGTGCTTGCTGTTACTAGTTTTTTGCTACTGTGGAATAGCTATAAAATAGACTAATGCTGAAAGCACATTCAATAACTACTGCCAAGTCAGGTCAGTTCCAATTCTTCCAGACAGATATTACAAGACTTCAGAAGGGCAGGAGTGACAAGTCATAGTTACACAAGGAGCTATGACGATATCTGCAATTACCAGATGCAGTAGGCAGTGACTCTGTGAAGCTTGCTGCATTCTCTACATATCAAGATAGAAGTGTTCATAATTTTTTTCTTGTGTTTTAGATGTAAGTGGTTGTGGCATTCACCCAGGAGCAGAATAGGCCCCTAGCTGTAAATAATCATGGAATTATTTAAGGCCAAGCTTTATGGCATGTGACTACTTGAGTTATGTTGCCAACTCCCAGGCTCCTGTAGCAAGTTTATTTGCGAAGTCTCAGAAGACCGAACTACACTGTGCACTCAGGAACATTCATGGAAGAGGAAACCTGCTGAGAAAGTTTACAGTGCAGAATAAAGGATATAATTCAGTACAGCTTGTTAGCAACCTTGATCGGAAGGGCTGACTTGCACCCCCATTGAAACTTTGGGGCTGCATTAGAACTGCCTTGCAGCAAACTCCCTTTTCCAAGGCTGTCTCTCCACAAACAGTGCAAAGTCCCAGACTAGAGCAACATGCAAAATCCCTTCATTTCATAAGAGGTTGTTGGTATTCATCTTAACACAGGCTGGATTTTATTTTTCAAGTTCTTTTCTCTGCTTAAATTAGAGAAAGTTTTATTAAGAGCCATTCAGAGTTCTTAAAAAGATTGAATGCATGCATTTTCTGTATTTCCCAAAACCTGAAGTGATGCTGATCTGTATTTTAGTTTACTCTGCTTGGATGACTAGAAGTACAGAAAAATGAAATGGAGCTAATATGTACCTAATGCTAAATGGACATATTTATACAGAGACCTCTAACTTATTTGTGTTTGTATGTTATATACTAGCCTTTCCTGTGTATCTTTGCCACCATGTATCGTGAATTACATTTTCTGGGAACGGTTCTGTTTACCTGTGACAAACAGCAGCAGTTTGATTGCCAAAGACTTAAAGGTGTGTTTAGATTGCATTCATGCCTGTATGTAGTTCATAAGCAGCTTTTTTGTCTGTATTGACAGGTCTCACCAACTCATAATCGTCCTGCAGGGAGTGGAGAGCAGAAACAGTCCCACACAGTTCTTTCATCACCGCCTAGAGTAGCATTTGGCTTGAGGTATGGGACCATTAGTTTCTGCTGACAGACCAGCAGCTTCAGAACTTGGAGGATATTTAGTAAATAAGATTTCAGAAACAGGAAAAACTACAGCACCAACTGTGATTGCAGTTGCCAGGCAGCTCCTTACTAAAATACTACAGGATAACCCTTCTAGACCTCTTATGCTTTTCATTAGCATCAAAAGTAAAGTTGTGGGGAAAAATGAGTTGTCGGGAAATGAAAAGTGCAGACTGTGAAGCAGAACTGCAGGCCTTATGCCAGATAAATCTGGAGTTCAGATGCAGATCTAAATTCTCCTGTAAATCAATGTTATGCAGATCCACTGTTCCAGTTGAAGCACCCTGAACTTCATTACATGGCTTTGCTTTGTTCCCTGAAAGGCTGAGCTGTCTTATGTATTCATCACCATTCATTCAGTATGGTATTTGACTCCAATTACATTATAAAAACATATCTTACAATAAATTAGATAAAGCGAAGCTTTATGCTTTGTCTTCCTATATGTGAGCTACATTCCTTTCCATTAAAGATGATGTTTGACTGGAGTCTGCTTTTGGAAAAAAAAAAAAGTTCAAAAAGTTATGTTAAAAAATTGAACTGTAATGCTGAATTTCTTATAATAAAGAAACTCTTAATTTCTCACAGTCCTAGAAGGCAACTGTACCTAAAAAGAGACCAAAGAGCAAAAGGAAAATTTTTTGCTTTTTGTTTTCTTCATGACTCTCAGATCATTGCATGTGCTCCAAACCAAACTTGTGATCTTCCCGATTCATGGATTGGAATTCATCTGTCCATTAATAAATGTTCAGTAATCAAAAAACACGTATGTATGCAAGAGGGTAATCACCAGGCAATTCCCATGTATGCCCTGCAGTATTTAATACAGGTATTAAACAATTTTATCTGTGCACTTACTTGATTTACAGATGCCAGGACAGACGGTGCTATTTTAATGAGCATTCGGTCACTCCTTGTAGCATTGCTCCTCAGGTTTGCTACATGCTGAATAGAAAAGTTCCATTTTAACAGTTACTTTGATCATTTTCTAAACTTCTCTTCAGAACTTTAGATATGATTGTAGGATGAAATAAACGACAGTCATTGCAGCTCTAAAAGAAGGTACTGCCTGCCTTGCTGGCTTTGGGGAGGAAAGAGAAGGAGCACGCATGAACATGTTGCTGCTGATGGCAAGGGTTGAAACTTCTTTTTGATCACCTTGTTGTTCTTCGGTCTATGAGCCTCAGTAAACCGTGCAGTAAGGACTTACAAACGTACGAGTTGGTAGCTTTTGCATAGCTGCTGCATGCTCATAGTCAAGGTCTGCTGCTCAGAGCTATGCAAACTATTTGTACCACAGCGCTAAACCAAAGAGCGCCTGGGTCTGATGTGACCTGGGCTGTGCTGCAGAGTAGCTGTGGTTATCCATTACGCCTGGGCACTTCATGTGGCTAAAGTAACACGTATCTAGATCAGGCTTAGCCTGGCTAAAGCAAGGGCTGTGTATTGCTGCAATCAGCCTTGGAATAGAGGAGCAGGCGCAGCAGCTGCTGCAGAGACTGCAGCCACGTGTCTTGTCTGCCTGCTTCATCAGCTCCTGGTCAATGTGCAAACGCACCCAAATCCCTTTGAAATGCTGGGGTTTCTCAGCCTTCTACACTCCATTTAGCTTGTTTGTCCTGATCTGGGGGGGGCAAAGCAAAGCTACAAAAATGTCTTGTTAACCAGCTTCCCTTTCTTTCCAACAGAAAGCCTAGAGGGGAGGGGAAAAAGTGTCGGAAGGTCTATGGGATGGAGAACAGAGATATGTGGTGTACTGCCTGCCGATGGAAGAAGGCCTGCCAAAGGTTCATCGACTAACGACTGAAATTATGCAGAGGATTTGGGGATGTGGGAGGACAACAGCAGGACCAGATTGCTACAGCTGCACTGTATCACTTCCCATTTTCCCTCCAGTGATGTGGTGTTGGTTTTTTTTTTTTTTTGGTTTTGGTTTTTGGTTAGTTTGTTTTTTTTTTTTTTTTTTTTTTAAAAAAAAGTGCTTTGTTTTTAAAAATACATGCCTTTTTGACAAGGAGNAAATCCCTTTGAAATGCTGGGGTTTCTCAGCCTTCTACACTCCATTTAGCTTGTTTGTCCTGATCTGGGGGGGGCAAAGCAAAGCTACAAAAATGTCTTGTTAACCAGCTTCCCTTTCTTTCCAACAGAAAGCCTAGAGGGGAGGGGAAAAAGTGTCGGAAGGTCTATGGGATGGAGAACAGAGATATGTGGTGTACTGCCTGCCGATGGAAGAAGGCCTGCCAAAGGTTCATCGACTAACGACTGAAATTATGCAGAGGATTTGGGGATGTGGGAGGACAACAGCAGGACCAGATTGCTACAGCTGCACTGTATCACTTCCCATTTTCCCTCCAGTGATGTGGTGTTGGTTTTTTTTTTTTTTTTGGTTTTGGTTTTTGGTTAGTTTGTTTTTTTTTCTTTTTTTTTAAAAAAAGAGAGCTTTGTATTTCAAAATGAAGCACTTGTAGCCAAGGAGAAGCACTAATCAAAACCTGTGTTTGCAACAGAGCAAAAAATAAAAAATAAAAAGCAAAACCAAGAACATACAACAACATTCTGTCTTACTAAGTATTGAAGAGCAGCTATTAGTGTTTTTCTGTTTTAAAAAAAAAAAAAAAAGGAAAAAGTTAATTTTTTGCTAACTCTCTGAACTACTTGCTCCTTAGGATCATTTTTAACCATTTCAGTCTCTTTGCTGTGAACATCTGTATTTGCTAAACTGAACATTTTTTCTTTTCCTGAAATGAAGATCTCTTTTTGAAAGCTTTCTAATAAACACTTCAGAGTCATATAAGCTACAGTTTACTCAACAAAAGCTGTACTAAGACTGGAGACTGCTAAATTGTCCTGATACGAATAATCATGATTACATTATATTTTTGGAAAGGGGCTGTGGGGAGGAGTTGGGATTTTTGTTTGTTTGTTTATAGGAGAAAACAAAAGCCTGAATTTTCAAGAAGGACAGGCAGTGCTCCTGGAAGATTTTTAAACCAGGCACAGACCAGTGGAGTGGAACAAAGTAATTCAAGTACCAAATTGGATTTTGATCCTCTGGAGGAAGAAAAGCAGCAATGGAAAGTCACCAGCAGATACTGTCACCACAGAAGTGGAGAGAAGAAATCCAGTGATGCTTGATTGAAACCCATAAGAATACAATGGGGCTCCAGTAGCTTCTCTTACCACTCTCCCTGTTCCTAGGGAGGACTAACAGTTGGACCAGCACATCTGTTGCTGCAGAAGGCCTGTAAAGAACTCGTAAATGCAGCCACTAGAATTATATATAAATATCTATTCAGGGACATGATCCAGCCCAGCAGTTCTGCTCTTGCTTCCTTTTCTCTTATTTGAGAGATTGTTGTTAAGATAATGGTTTGCTCGGCATTTTTTTTCCACCTATTAATGTTGCTAAAATTTATTTTGCGCAAAAAATTGGTAAAGAAAAGAAAATACCCTCTTTCCACAACATCATCTCAGAAAAAGAAGTGCAACAGCAAAGGAGCAGCATATTTATGGTAAAAGTCCATTTCTTAACTCATTTCAATATACGAATTAAGAAGTTTCTGTACTTGCAGTACTTGGATAGAGTTGGGTACTTTAGCTTCTCTTTCCATTAGGAAGTATTCACCTGAATGTGGAAAGCTGTGTTCTGTCTCAACTTATATGGAATTACTGTTAATTGACTATTATTTTAATGCAAAAATAAAATAAGGATTTATTAGGTTACGAATGTATACTGGGAAAAATGAAAAAAAAAAAAGCAAAACTCCGCCTCTTAATAGAGGCATAGGGGCCCAAAATTTCTGGATTTTTTTTTTCATACCATTTGAAATTAGACCAGATCTTTCTTTTTCTTTTTTTAATTGTCTAATCTGCTTCATCCTCCCTGAGATAAGGGGACTGTAAGTATCTAAACAGCTTTCTAAAATCTGGTCCAAAGTTCACATGATAGCTTTATTAAGCATGCATTGCTGCTTACGCCTGTGTAAAAGCACAAAATAACGATGCAGATGTTGAGAATATATGCTATGAATTCAGCAAAGTAGTACTGAGAAGTATATAATAGGAGCTACTGTTGGTTATCATCTGATTTTTTTTTTTAAACAAGTTAATTGGGCAATCAGATGCCTAATTTGAACATGCTATTTCTGCAGTTGTTTACAAATTGTGTAATTTACATGCACAAGTGGCAAGATGTGCTTGCGTGCAGACATTTTCTTGATTTTTTCCCAATTGTGTTCTCTAAGTCATTAAAAAAAAAAAAAAGGAAATAGACTCAGAAATCTAGTTAGACCCTGAAATATATACATATATGTATGTGTGTGTGTATATATATGCACATACATAAAATCTGGGATCAGCAGGGAGGAGAAAGATAGTTTTCTTTATAAATCTAAAACCAGACAGTGAAGGTCAGTGGATATACATAGTCACTGTTTTACTATCTTTCTTCTCAGCAAAATGTGGCTCATGGGTTTGCTTTGGATGCTGTATTTTTTCAATTTTCTTAGTAAAATGCCTTGTAGTAATTCATAGTCTCAAATTTCATCTTCAAACACTGAGCTTGCTGTTTCTGTATTTACTGTGGTAGAACTTACAAAATCTGGGTCTTTTCAAAGATACTCCTGCCAATTTGCCACCTATTTTTACAAGCACTGCAAGACTAATTATAAAGCATTTCATAATTAATTTGACTATTGTAAGACTTACAGTATTTGCTTATGTATTTGTTGATCCCCTCCTTTCGTGTTTTGCCTTTTTGCTTCGGAGGATTTTGTAAAAATAATGTATTAGATTGTACTGTTGTTTCCACAATGTCATGGCATCATGAGCACCTTTCCTGAGGGCACTTTACGAATTACTGTAATAAGATTATTCTTTGTAGATTTCTGCTCAGAAGATTGGTTTTGTTTCCAGACCAGATTGCCCTCTGGTACAAATTTGATATGGATTACATATAGGCACAAGAGCTGCAAATCATCAAACGTGATAGAAAGTTTATGTTAACAAGCTGAGGACAGAAAATACTTGATCCAGCATAAATCTTGCCAGGACAAAATTAAATTATCAGTATTTTTACACAAACTTTATTCAGCAGAGTTTGTATTAAACCAATTTTGCATCTTTTGGCTGTGGCATTTTGATTAATGTGTCTTGCTCATGGCCTGAGCTAGGAAGATGGCACAGCCCTCTGGAGCTGCATGAAGCATATACCCCAGTTGCTTCAGGCTTCAAACTCAGGTTGCTTCACGTCACACAGCCACTCAGCTGACTGCGCTTCGGCATCTGCAAAGATCCCCTTTGCCCTCTTAACACACCCAGCAAGAACAAAAACGTCAGCAAAGCCTTTTCCTGTCCCAGCCTTACAGAGCGCAATCTGAAGTAACTTCTTCTATTTTTTTAAAATACTGCTTCAGTGTTGCTTCACGCTGTATTACTGTCCTGCTGATGTCTGGTTCATGTCAGAGTTCTGCATAATCTGTCCATAAAGAGTAAGGTTTCTTTGTTTCCCAGGGAGGAGCTAGCTTGAAGGCTAGCTCGAATGCTTTGCTCATTTATTGTCATCAGTACATACTGTTTCCGCCATTTTCTCTTTCTTTGTAGTTTATAGGTTGTTGTCTCTTGACCTTCCAAAGAAGATGGGAGGAATGGCCAGCGTTTATTATGCAGTGTCTGTGTGCTGCAGGTACTTGGACATGCGTGCGTTGATGGCAAGAGCCAGAACCTTCCCCTAAGATATAAAAATGGAAGGATCTATTTTATTAGTTTTAACCACTTTCTGCCATTGACGCTGGTTATAGAGACAGCCAGCATCAGTATCAGAGTGGCTATCAACAACTTAGGTCCCAAATATTCTTCTTCAGGAGTTTTCTTTCTAGAACAAAGCTATTTCATGTGTACCCATTTATTCCACCCCTAAAGAAACAAAAAAATCTGGAAAAGGAGGTATTTTAAGAAATGCAGTTTTAAAACATAACTCTGTTCCACCTGCTCCTATACGAAATATCAGCTCTTGGGCATTACGAACTCCGATCATCTTATTCATAAAATTTGTTTCCACCCCAATGTGCCTGATTCTCTAGTGCCTTGCACAAGTGTGAAAGGATACACAAGATGCAAAGTGAGCAAAAACTCTTCCTCAAAGCAATGTGCAGGTTTGCACTTATTGTCGTCAGTACCGGTCGTCACCTAGCAGGTGTCCATCGTCACGTGAGCCAGACCTGTAAGGCCTACTTGTGTGACTGAGTTGAGCAGAAAGCCTACCCGTTGCGTTACTTCATCCACGTCATTAGCCTGGTGTGGACAGTAGCTATCTAACGATGCGTGGGTTCCTGGCACCCGTTTCCTATCACCTACATTGCTTTCTTCATTCCTTCTCCCCTTCGTTGTTTAAGATAACAAACAGGTAGGCAACGCAACAGGAAGCAAAACTTCAGCAAAAAAGTTCTTGCAGAACCTGCATTTAAGAATGGGTTGCAGCTCCATGTCCTGGTCTCGCCGTGGACTTCCTTGTCACTGAGTTCGTTTTTGTTCATTCATCCTGACCCAGTAAGACGGTCTGAATGGTTTCCTGTATCTTGCTGTGGGCTGGGACCAGCTAGAGTGGCCCTGCCGAGAATGCAGGACAATCAGACACAGCTGTGGGTGCAGCAGTACAAAGTGATTTCTTTCATCCCCTCTCTGTAAATATGTTGAAAAACCATCTCAGAAAGAGGACACGAAAGACAAAGCTTGCTGGCCGTATGTAGAGATGTAGCAGGTTACCGGAGCGGCTTTTTTCTGTTGGTTTAAATTTCAGTCATCTGTAGGGAGAAGTTGTGCTGCTCCTTTTCTTAAAAATATTTTGGTCAGGAACTGTTTGCAAAGTCTCATCTTTTTCTTCTATTTACACGTTATTCAATCTTCCTGTAGGTGGTAGCACTGGAACTGAGACCTGGACAGTGCTGGATTTAACCGGCATCTGTCAGGATTCAGCTGGTGGGTAACTGCGGGTATTGCAAAGCATCGTAGTGGAGATTTGTTCTAGTGTTTGGAGAGTACAGGAGAGTTTTATGACACCTTTAGCAAAATAATTAGAGAGTAAGTCATTAGCAAAAACTAATCAAGCTGACAGCTTAAATACATTCTGTATTTGCTAGATAGAAGCAGCCCTTGTCTGCATCTACTTGACCTTGAAAACTTCTTCAAGGTTGCAAAAAAGCCAGTGTACAGCTGGGGCCAATAGTGCCCACTTGAAGTGTTTTCTCCATCTTGGACTGCAGTGCTTTTGCACAGACCGCGATCTCGCTTCTATCCAAATGCAGGATAAAGACTTGTATCTTCAGCTTGCAACTTTTTGAGTTTGTTACTCGATACGAAAAACGCTAACCGTGTTCTTTTTGCTTCACACAGGCCATTTTTAATAACAATCCAAAAGACCCTGAAAAGAGGGTCTGTTTCTGATGGCACCAAGCAAAATAAAATACTTGTTGCTCCTATTCTTGCTTATACTAACAGCAAGAATTCATTTGAAATGTTAGGGAATGGATAAATTCAATAACAGGCCAGTGTTCTGCTTTTTTAACACATCTTAACACCAAGAATTTTTTTCTTTCAGTGTTTGAATGTAAATATGAGATGTCTAAAATACCCTTGAGAGAAATTAATTTAACAATACAAATACTATTTCAGCTTTTCTGTCACTTTAGACTATACAAAATATTGTATTAACGGGGTAGAGTTTCGAGATTAAATCCAAATTCTTGATATATATCCTTGCTAAAGACGGCCACTGACAGGTTTGAATTTTAGTGTTTACCATCTTTGCCAAACAGGAAGGCCAAGTTTTCTAACTTGCATTTAAAACCAATCCTCTTTAAAAATTTTGTTTGACCTCAGAGTCTTTCTCTTACTCTGTTTCACTCTACAGTCATTAGCATGTGTAATGATCAGATATACAGATGTGACTAAAATGTTTGTACAAAATGCCTTGGGAAGACTACCAAAACAAAACAAAAAATGATATGGTTAATGCAGATTTCCTCAGGGAACATGAGAGGGTTGTAAAGGCAGGATATAGTTTTATTTGAGTGGAAGATGGGTAAGAATTTGATTTTTTTTTTTTGTATTCTAGGCAAAATTTAAAGAGCAATATGTCACGACTTGAAGTCACTACTTAAACTTAGAAGGAAGCACTAATTGGTGAATGTGATCTCACTTAACACTATAGCTTATGAAGGTTCCAATACAAAAAAGACATTTTAGCTCATATAAAAATATAGAAAACAAGCTTGAGCCATAACCTAAATATAAGCCTATACATTTGTATAAATCTTTGAATCTACTGTAAATATAAAGGGTTCTTGCTTATATAGTTGCTTGATCAAAGCATACTTTGTCTATAATTGAACTACTTACCAAATTACTTCAACAAGCAAAAAAAATAATACACTAGTACGCTATCCTGCAGGTATTGAGTACTCCACTTTGCAAAGTGCTAATTTCTACATGAAATTAAAAGAAAACATGCCACCACCAAACACTTTTCATATCTGCAAAGGTATCAGCTTCAGTAAACCCAAGGTTTTCTTGAACCATGTTAACTGGTAATTTGAAAGAATACATACACGAGTTCTCAATTCTTTCTTTATTTATACACAAGTTATTTTTTGGTGCATAATAATTTTTCCTATCAAATCTTTTTCTGGTGTCCAGGGACTCCTTTCTGCAAATTCCTAAATAGTTATACTAAAGTGAATAAAAATGCACACCAAAATCTTCAGTATTGAGACCTAAAAATGTAAATGCACACGACATCAGAATTTTGTAGTATCCATCCTAATGTCACACTGGTGCCAAGGCCGGAGCGGCTGCACAGAGGCAGCACTGCCCTGCAGAGAGGGGAAGCCTGGCACCGAACGCAGGCTCAGCGTCATCGAAGCGCTCAAGGATGCCTTTAACTTCCCGTACACGCTTTGGTGAGGAGAGTCTCCCTGTTTCTCAAGCTAGGCACACGCTCTTACGCTTTCCTGAAATCAGGCCTTGGAAAGAACTGATATTCTCACAGCTTTGTTCAAAATATGCACTTTGTAAGACAATCTATGTTTTTCTGATTTTACGCGACTTGTGTGTGTTGAAGCTGGGACAAATTTAGTGGACTTTTTTTTTTTTTTTGCATTGCAAAGGGAATGTGAGAAAGAAGAAGTGTTTAACTGTACATTTTAGCATGTGAAAGCATTTCTTAAATATGAAAAAGGTGTCTATTTGCCATCAAGCTCAAAGGGACTCATTTGAGCACGTCAGAAAAAAAATGCATGAGAAGCATAGGTGTTTGTCATCCCGCCTGTATTCCCTGTGCGCTCAGCACTCCTCCAGGGAGCTGGAGACAGAGTTCTGAGTACGCAAGGCAATAAGTAACTTTACCTAAAAACTTTAGGATATTGTGCTTTGAAACCACGAATGATGTTGTCTTTATGTGATTTTTTAGTGTTAAAAGAGCATCTGTACTTTTACTGAAAAGAAAATAGACGGTAGCCTTATTAGCAAGGTGCAATACTTACAAAGGGCTAAATTATGGAAACAAGTGGTGTGTGTACGTACATCACTGCAAAATGTGCACTCTTTTAAAGCGAGCTTTTATAGCACTGGGATCTTATTACCTCTCTGAAATGATAATGTTGGTATAATTTTATAACCATTTATTATAAGTTATGAAACGGGATTTGGGATTCATAAGAACCAAAAGGAAGAGAGAGGAAACTGTAAATTACATAGAATAGTGGTATGTTGTCTTACACGGCAGAAGTCACCTAAAACACCTTTACAAAGCTACAAATTTTGGATTACTGAAAATATGTATATATATTGCCCTTGGTTAGAGAAATAGTTTAGTTTGAAATTTACAGTGATGTCAAGAAAATGTCTACTTCTGAGTAAATTTTGCTTTGTTTCCTGCATTTTATTATTGGGCTTTATTTGTTTGTATTCTAATTGTGAAGACATTCCCAAATAAGCAATACTTGGCTTGAAATCATATTCTTCTGAAAATAACTTTTAAAAGGGAGAGATTTCTTCCTTCATTATACCGTGCGGTCTGAATGATCTGCTCCATCTTAAGTGGAGAGTTCATCAAGCAAACAGATATGTAGAAAAAGATTACTTTGTGGGTTCAGTTATGAAAAGGGCCTGAACAATCAAAGGAGGGCTGCTCACCTTTTCCTAAGAGAATTTCTTCTCTCCATCTGCACTGTGAGGTCCACAGAATGCAGGTTGCCTGGTCCGGTGTATCTTGCCATCATAGACCTTTGCTGTTAAATAATGACATACATACCATTTTTCCATCTCTCTTACTGTTTGTGTGGTATTCTCAGAGTCTGTATTTGAATGAAAGATTGAAATAATCTGATCTGTTGAACAGGAGGGTGTTCGGTTTTGTTTCCCTCCGACTTTCTTCTAGTAAAGGGCCAAAGGATAAACTGAAATTTAGAGACGTTACTGAAACAGGCTTGAGCCACGAAGTAAGACCTGAAGCAAAATTGCTCAGAAAAGCATAGACTGAAACTTTCTGTCTTGGCCTGTCTTTACTTGTGATTGAGGCCAGTGGCTTGAGAATAAGGAGTCACACACAGCCAGCCTTACAGTACTGTCTTCATTCATATGCTAGCTTTTAGTGTGCTGTTACTTCTGTGGCCTCATCACTGTAGGCTTTGATACAAGTTCATCTTCATCTGCCAAAACATTGCACTATTTTCTATGCAGAAGGAAACGATTCTGCCATCCCATCAGTAACCAACACTGTTTTTATTCGTTTTCTGTAATAGAATACTTAATCCTGATGACTAATCTTTCTTGCCCAAATGTATCATCTTTTCTCAGAAGTATCTTAAGCGAAATATGATCAGATAGTAAAATTACAGCAGGTACTAAAAATTAGATTGTATGAATAAATTGACCATAAAAGACCAGCTCCGATGAATCAAACAGCATCAATGCAACCTTTTGCACTAATCATCTTTTACACAGGCTGAAAGTCAAAAAGCATTTTTCCCTCCCTAGTCATTCAAACAGTTTAGCAGGAGTTACTTCTAATTAACCCGAGGAGGAGAGGAAAAGCAGAAAGAGTTGTGAAATAAAGCACCCTTGCGAAGCTTGTGTGTATCCTGTCTGTAGCCCAGAGGTCCCACACTGCGTGTTCCATCTTACACGTTTGCACTAGTCCGAAGCAGTCAACTACAGAGGTCTCATTTAAATTTCAAGCCCAATAAAAAGTCTTGTTACACAATTAAGAGCAAAATGCTCTGTAACGAGCTAAGCCCTCGAAGCATTACATTTTTTCTCAGGAGAGCTGCCATTATCCCTGTGAATAACTTCATTGACTGGGACTGCTCATGTGGGTGGCAGTTGTAGAGTGAAGGTTTGGGATTTTCCTCCGTGACTATTTCCAGCATCATTGAGAGGGTGAAATTGTGAATCTCCCTTTCTGAGTGCTTGAAAAGAGAAGCGTGCTGTTAGGCTTTGCGAGAGGGATGGACGCATACCTAGACACATTCACACTGCTGTTGGAAGGTCTTGGCTGGGTTGCCAGTGATACCAAAGTGGCAATACGTTGGATGTGTCGTTTAGTGGCAGATTTAAGAGCTGTTAAGCACGTGCTATTCGGTGTGTAACCCATCCCACCGATGCCAGGCAAGGGGAGAAGGAGGTTTCTCAGAATGGGATCCAGGATAGCCAAGCTGTTGTGGGTGCGTGCTGTCAACTAGAGCAAGTGCTGGGCTGGTTGTGTCCTCTCAGCCGCCTGGCGGGAGGTCATTGCCTGCGCTCCTTTGGGATCCACCGTACAGAACGCTCTTTTGAAGAATATTCTTCCTTTCAGAGATTAAAGTGGGACTGTTGGAGAGCTTTTATGTTACAAATCGTCACTGAATAAAATACAGTGTTGTCAGAGCTGAAAACACAGGTGGTGGTCTCCCTCCTCCCAGAGCTGTGCTGCATCTCCTGGGCTCGGAGCTGGCAGCATCCTCCCTTCTGGGCTCTCGCAGCCCGGTAACCTGAACGAAGGCTTCTTCCCAAGATTTGCTGGAATCCAGCAAAAAGCCCTAAACCCAGGCCAGTGGCTGGGTTTGACCCTCAGGTAAGGGACACAAAACCCAGCACTTCACTTCCTAAGCGAGTGTTTTATTGGTAGGCTCTTATAAAAGGGGCATTGCCCCAGTGCTTTTCCAGTGGCATTTCTAATGCAGCACCAGCTGCTGCTGCATTTGCAAGGAACCAGGTATTATCTTTGTCAGTTGTGGGTTGTGGGGAATATTATTTTAGATTTAGATCTCTACACTTCACCTAATACCGTGGCTTCACAGCAGGTTGGGTTGGCCCAAGCTTGGGCTACTGTCCCTGCCCCCAGCCACTGAGCCTCTCTTCTTTTCTGCTGGCAAAAACATGTCTGGAGCGAAACATCCTGAGTTGTGCTGGCTGGAACCATTCCTAAAAGCACAGGTCTATACAAAATGTCTGAAGGCTGTAGCAGTGTATGACTTGCTGGGTTTGTGGCTCTGCTCTTCACGTGACATGCATGGTGACAGTGCCCTTGTCTCACCTGTCTCGGCTGCAGTCTCAGTGAGGCCAGGGACTCCACGCAGTCCTGCAGCTCCAGTGACAGCTGGTTGCTCAGTGCCACCAGAACACCTCTAAAACGGTATTGATTTTGATATGAAAAGGAGTTTGTAGGGGAAAAAAAAGAGAAGTTGGGTCAATAATCCTACATCCAGTGAGTCATGAGACTCTCAACGGTGCCACGGTTTTGCTAAGCAGATATTGGAGGTGTAAAGGGGCATGAAAAGCAACCTCGCGGGACCTTAGTCCTCCCCGGACCCTAGGCGTGTCCTGAAGCCAGTCTGATGTCCTTCAGGGTAATTTTGGGCCATGCAAGTTTTGTCGGTGGGTAGGATGGGGAGGTGCTATCTCCGTAGGAGATCTCTGGGCCACAGAAAACCAGGATGTGCTTTTTGTCCAGACATAGTCAGGAATTTTCCTAAATGGAAAGATCCATCTCCTAGTGCAGATTTTCAGCTTCTTTGTATGAGCGTATCAGTATAATGGTGCTGGGGAGTAAAGGTTTGTCATGTAACTGGAGGACGGTAATATCAATTGCACTATGATTTTATAAACTGTGTGAAAAAAGCAATTACACTTTCTTGTCATCTGCTACTTATACTTCAGATTTAAAAGTGTTTCCAATATAGACAGGAGTGAATTTAGCACACGCTAAGTCGGTAGAAAAACAAGAGCCCAATTGCCCAGTTTTCATGAATGTAGGACTTCTAATTTACTGTGCTTGTGTAAGACTGCAGTATTTAAATCCATGCATCCTTTTGTCTCTTTTCAGTCACAAAAGGGAAATACCTGCCCACATACATTGTTTTTCCTTTGTTTCCTATCAGATGTTGTTTTGGAGAATACAGAGTAAATTTAAGCTCTTTTTTAAAAACATTTTTCTGTATTAATATTTTTAGAACCAGAGTATTTCCTCTTTCACTCAGTGTAAATTTATTTTACAGAGCTGTAATGTGCACTGCATTGCACTTTATATATTTTTTCACTTGTTGGGCCACATATTTTTGATATACAAAACAAAAAAGTTTTTGTTACTCTACTTTTACCTAGAAATTAACCAGGAAACTAATATGTTTTTATAAAAATACAAGTTCCATAAAATATAGCAAACAAACTATTTAGATTGGAAATGATAATGTTGAGAAATGTTATAGCCTCTGAAATTATTTACTATTCAGTAAATCCAGTACATTAACGGATAGCATGGTTTCAAACTGAATATGAATAAGCAGGAGACAAAGCTTTAGCCATTGGATTTGCTTGTATACAAAACCTGCATTAGTTTAATTGGGTCTTAAAAAAGGCTAAAAAAATTTAGCCTAATCTAGTTTAAAGAAGTGTAAAGCCATTTAATAAGCCAGGTTAAAATGAGAAGAGCTCCCAGAAAAGTTGAAATCAGCTTAACTTAATTACCAAAGAGAGGTTTTCACTATTCTAATGCAATTCTGTGTACTGGGCAGGCTGAGATGCCCCTGGTCTCTGAGGGGGCTGAACTCACGCGAGTGCGGTACACCATCAGACGCTATGCGTGAGCAGGTGTTCTCCTGCTTTAAACAGGAGCTCTCCAAGCTCTTATGCTAACAGGCCCACTTCCAGGCTGACAGTGGTATTTCCATTTTTTTTTTTTTTTCCTGGCTTTACTCCCACCCAGTTTGGGGAACCAGTGTCCTAAAGACAATCTTCTTGTTCCTAAATGTGCTAACGAAGAAATCGTCTTCCCCTTGATTTTGGTGTTAAAAATAGGGCCCTAATACTGTTGCTTGTAGGTTAGCTTAAGAATTTTTAGTTGCCAGTTTCAGTGCTTTAAACAAAGAACAATTTCTCTGCCCCAGCACAGCATCCCTTAAAATCTTGTGGAGTATATTGAACAATAAAGACACTTCTACTTTTACTTTGTCCAAACTGTGTTTTTTCCAAATCACAGCTAGAAGTGGGGGAGTCTGCGGTGACTGCACAGCAGAGCACAGGGCAGCAAAGGGGACGAGGGGCTGCGATGCTTTCTTCTTGCCAGGGCGAATCTGCCTGGACTCCCCTGTCCCCAACCGATGAGCAAGTGTGTGCGTAGACCATGCAGGTCTCCAGTCCTCACTGGGGATGGGAAATCCCTGCGAAAGCTTTATCAGGCACCTGACAGAGTCCTCTGGTCCTCTCCAGAGACTTCAGACACCCTGCTTTCTCATTTCTACGGCCGTAGGTACAAGCAAAAGCTAACTGCTGTGCCTAATAGTGTGAATAGGGTCTCGAGTTGCAAATGTATCATCTTGCGATTTTTTTCAAGCTTCAGTTTCATCTACAAAAGACAAGCAGGACCAGGGTATTCTGGTGGGTGGTGGTCCTTCGGGCAGCACAACAGCAGCTCTGCCGCCCAGCTGCTTTCTGTTTTTACGTATGTTCGAAGGAAAGCTTAAAAGAGAGAGAAGACTTCCGCATGTAGCTGACACTTGTTGGCAATCTGATTTGGTCCTGCCCTCTGGGGGCGGCCTGTGAGCCAGTGCCGCAGATTTAGGTAAGGTACTTCCACTGCCAGCCACTTGCACATGGCTAAAAACTGTTTCTTACGGCAAGCAGGTGCTGTTTCTTTTCTTAAGCTGAAAAAAAACCCCACAGAACAACAAAGTGCCACCTTGCAGACTTTTGTTAACTCCCTCACTGTCCCCGTAGAGCCAGCAGCTGGGGAGAACTGCAGAAGACCCAGGACCATGGCCGTACCTCATCGAAATGCCTCTGCAGTCCATTGCCACTGGAAATGTTCCAGTGTTAGATCAAAAATTTACTGATTCCCCTACGGATTTTGTTGTTACTTTCCATGAAAAAAAAAAGGGTTTAAATCTTTGTGTCTGCATCTGAGTTGATTCTGCTCGCTGAATCAAGAGCACTTCCAACAGACTCCAGATACATAGGGAGTCATTCTTAGCACAAGTGATGGCACTCCAAACATTTCAAATATTTTTCTTAAATTAAAAACATATCTGAAATTAGTAGTGTGCCTACTAATGTCTAAAAGTCTATGAAAATAATTGAGTTTAAATACTAAAAAGTATGTGCTTGCACTTTAAAGAAAGACTACTGAATTATTTAATTTGCTAAGCATTGGCTCCTGAGTTTGTTAATGCACTAAACCAGCTTTTGACAGAGTAACTGTTTCTAAATATAAAGAAGGAACAGTTTCTTCTCAAATTATTCGAATAATTCAGGAAATGAACAGTTTGTTTCTGGTCACTGGGTTTTAGAAGGAGAAAATCTCATCCTCTTGCACTTCTAATATTCATTATTTGTATGGAAAAAAATCTTGTTTGCTTTTTCATTTCCCAGTGAATGTCCAGTTCACTAGCTATAGGCAATGTTTCTTCACTTTGATTGCCAAATAAGTTTTAATAAATTTACTCTCCTCCTTGAAAATCCTGATTATCTTATTACTACATTTTTTCTAGTTTTAAAAATGCTTTTGATAGAATTTTCATAGATACGGTTGAATAAAAATTGCAAGAAAGAATCTAAGCCATCTTGTAAGTGCATTAACCACTTTTTCCTAAAGTAAAAATTAAGAATGTGAAGAAACATGAAGAATCATGAACAAAGTCACTTCATTGCTGAATTAACTATTTTTAGAATATTCTGATTAGTAAAAGCACTAATCTTTGTTGAAGTTACATGCCGTTGCACATCACTGTGTTTTAGTAAGTAAGAAAGCAATTTTTCTTCAGAAAAAAAAAGAAAAAGCACAAATGAAAAACAAGATTAAAAGAGATGATTTAAACCCAGGTTTCTGCTTGTTTTTAAGTCCATCCTGCCCGGTACATCACTGTGGTGTGTTCAGGGATGCTCAGGACAACAGACATTCCTCACGGGAAGCAGCTAGGTTCCAAAGTGTTAACTGAAATAAAAGCCGTGAGCAAACTCGTAGAGTTTTCAAAATATTAGCTCAGCTATTGCCAAAAAAGCATGAAAGCACTACTAGTTACTGAACTAGAATTTCAGCATTTTGAAAGAATCGCTTTTTAATCTAGCTCATCACTGTATTTAAAAGCAGGTTTCTGTTGGTCTGCTTGCTTGTCTTTTAGGGCTTATATTTGTTCATAAACCTCAGAGCAGGGTACGCTAATACTCAGATGGCCATGACTGAATTGGAATCTCTTCAAATCCCCAGTTACGTTACACATTTTTTGAAGAAATAAGGGTCTTTGAATGAAAACCTACTTAAAATTATCTCCAAAAAGAAAGAAGAGAAAGAAGCTACTTCTTTCTTTGGGAAATACCATTGAGTTACCATTAACTCACAAGATGTGTGCTTAATTGCTCTCCTGTAGCTTTGTCAGATTGCATTTTTGTTGAAAGCAGATGGTGATTAAACTGCGCAGCAAAGAAACTTCCTTTGATCTGTGCAAATGAATGTATACATATGAACTATGCATTTCCATACAGTCACATATTGTATCTCGAATCGATTCAAATCCAACCTTTTCCTCTAGGTTAGCAACTCCCAAGCTGCAGGAGCTGAAGGTGCTCGCATCTCCTTTAGCACATAATTTCCGCCTGTCTTGCTTCTGTGCTTTGAAAAGGCGAGACGTGGGCCGGGGGAGTGCTGAGCTGCAGGGCCCTGAGCAGAGTGACCAGGGGACCGGAGTGACCAGGGGACAGGAGTGACCAGGGGACAGGAGTGACCAGGGGCCTGGCTCAGTCCCAGCTGCTCCCCGCTCTGGGGGACCAGGCTGGACCCCCAGGCCCAGTGTGGCCGAGCAGAGTGACGTGGTCCCTGCGCTCGCTCGGTCAGAGCGGCTGCTGCTCCGGCTCCAGCACCTCTTGCACTTTTGCTCAGCCTCTTGCACGCTTGGGCAGCAGAGCAGGACCAGCAGCTGCTGTATCACAGGGTGACCCTGTGTCAGTGGGAGTTCGGAGCAATGCTGGAAGCTATGCCAAGGAGGAGGCCGCTGCAAAGTGGGCTTGCAGCCACCCTCTTCCCCGTCGTGAGAGCCTTTCTAGCCCCTCTGCAGCCCCAGTTTTGCCCTTACCACCACTTCTCCACGATGCTCTGCAGCTCACCACCAAGGAGGCACGGATGGCTCCTTAGGGCTTGTGGTCTCATGTCTGAGACCTGCTGCCCCAGCTCATACGCTGCTCAAAGCACTCAACCCTTCATCCTGAGCACTGCCTGGGCTACGGGGCTGGGGTGTGTAAGAGACGAAGGATCAGACCTTGGTTTGAATGTACCCTCTGTTGGAAGGAATTGGAAAGATGAAAATGGTTGTCTTGTTCTTGTAACTGATGTCATTAAACGAAGGAAAAGGGTATTGCATGCAACATTATTACTTCTATTTTGGGCTGTTGCTGTAATATACATCAGCCAGTAGGGTCAATGAATGAAGTGTGTTTCTTACAGTGTATCTTACAGAAAGACAAAAAAAAAAAAAAAGAAAGATACATTAAGAACACCCTTGCTTAGAGTAAAGTAAGCCTGGCCTAAACAACAGACAGATTTTGTTTATATGCAACCTACTCAAATATTTGATACCAGTATGAAGGCAGTGGTATTTTTATCTATCCAGACATGTGCACTCATCTGATTTATGCTTAATTGAAAAATATTTTTACAGTATGTATTTGTATTTGATGGGCTAAGGCCCTTAATTTTCTATTCTTTACAAGAATTAGTGTGGAAATTGTGTTTCCCCATTTATTGAGCTACCTGACCATGCTATCTGTCCATTTGCATAAAGAATATTTACAGTACTTTGGAGGATTTTTGTTTTTGTTTTTTGTTTTTTTTTAAACACTGTCCTTAAAAAAATGCAGTGCTTTTTGTATGTTGCTTAATAGAAAAGCATATTCCTTACCAGGGCCCCTACAATGTGATCCACAGAACCCACTGACGTGAAAAAAATGCCTGAGGTCAGGTCTTCATGGGTTATCAGCTGCCGTATCTCCCACAGCTGTGACCATGTATATCAGCAGAGGACCTGCCCCCAGGAGCGTCACGCAGAGGCAGCTGCAGGGATGCTCGGTGTGGTACAGGGGGCTCTTCGGAGCTGGTAGATCCCGTGACCAGGATGTGGTCTGTAACAGCAACAGAAAGACACTACTGCGTTTCTCTGCAACCCGCAACTGTCCCGTGGGTCTGGTGTAGCTCCAGCTGCAGTCCCTCAAATCAAAGCTCTGACTGCAATGGTCAGGCCTTTGTCGTCACTTACGATCACAAAGTTAACTTTTTAAAATGAGAAAGAGCTTCCAACTCTGGCACTAATGGAAATACTGAATACTTTTAATATATATATATATTTGGAAAGTATTTGAAAAAAGTGTTTTGTCTTTTTTATACAACTTTTAGCCAAATAGAAGTATTCCGATTATTACTTCTGTGGATAGTTGTCCACCTGTAAATAAACTCATATATTCAGGTACATGAACCTGAAGAAAAAAATAATAAAGACTGTTCACTGGCTATGCGCTTTGCTAGCTTTTGGTTCCTTTGTACATAAGAGGTAACTGTTTAAATGTTGGGTGTTTTTTTTTTTTTTATTTAATTGCTGTTCCTCTAAAGAAAGAAGAAAAAATCTTTTGACTTTGTTTTCTCTTTTCTGAGTTAATACAAAGATTTTCTAACTTTTTACTGCAGAAATGGATAAATACCTGGTGCTATGTGAATTTGAGAGTCAAACTGGCCATAGCAGACACACCAGTTAGAATGCACTTTTCCTGTGGCACACAATGTATTTTCTCAGAATGGACTGTCAAAGGACCATCAGATGTTTACATTTCTTCTTGTTGCCCCAAACATTTTTGAATATTGAAATAACTCCCAAAAATAGAGAAAGACATGATGCATTACTAATGTGATGAATCCTTACATTTAGGTATCTACAACAGGTTTGTACAAATACCATTTTAGAGATAGTTGAAATATTGGGCTTTCATACTTTGTAATGCTTTGATGTGACAATAAATATGCTGTTGCTATCTATCTAGTCTAACCTCATTGTAGACCTGTAATTTCCTGTTTATGGTTATGTCATGAATTGCACTGGCTTGAATTCAGCCAAATACTGACTGTTCAGCTGAAATATTCCGACTGTTATGTCCACAACACATTAATTAAATGCACTTGTAACCAACTACCGAGGAGTATGTCAAATTATTCATGTAATAAAACCCATGTGTATAACTTTGCAACTTGTTTATGTGAAATTTAGTTCTTTTACAACCGTGAATGCCAGCATATCAAGCAAGAACCAGCTCAGTGACAGCCTTTGCATGGACTTCATTACAAACAGGACTGACTTCCTTCCTTTGATCAGAAGGCAGATATTAATACACCATAGCATGATTTAAGATACACAGGATAGGAACGTGGACCTTGAATTCTAAATTTTGGCCCTTTGATCGTTAAGTTCAGCCTTTAGCAGGTAACTATGATTTCCCACTTCCAAGCTTATTCTATAAAACTGGTCTTCCCGATGCACCGAGCTATCAACACTTTTTCCTGTCCTGCTCTTGCCTGGCAGTAGGGGTATACCCTCCCTGTGCACACCAAGGAACACTCCCAATAGACAAAGCTTGCTCTGAACAGGATAATCCTTTCTCATGGTAAAGCTAATGAAGCTACTTTGAACTCGCAAGTTAGAGAGACTATACGTTATGTATGTATATGTATATATATAAATATATAAAAAAATTAATACTGTTTCTCTCCAAATTCTCAACTCCCCTTCTAGCTTTGTTAGGTTATATTTAGATTTCCTTTGGCTAATGCATTCCTATACTCTGCTGCAAAGCCAACTCCAATACAAATAAAAGGGCTATTAAATTTAATGAGTGGTTTAATCACTCTTCATATTTTTCTCCCTTCCAGCAACACCTCCTCACCACACACATGCACGAACAGTTGTCCATCTCTAGTAAGGAAGATCTGCAAACGCATCTGTTCTCTAGGGCAGAGTCAGAACAGCTCAGGCAAAGAGCCCCTGCAGCCCACCAACACGTGCCGTCACTAGCAGTCAGGCTGTTCCTGCGTGTGCATTTAACCCAGCACATACCGGGCACTGCTGGAGTGAAAGGTGCTCCCTGGTGGCTTCTGTTGGAGGAGTCTGTCATCTTCAGAGACCCCCTACCAGGCAGGTACCCAAATCTGTCTAACTTGTATCATTAGGGACCTGTGACTAGGTGATCCTACAGCTGATTCCTCTAGATATAAAAAGGATGGGATTTTGAAGTCATAATTAGCAAGGAAGTGTTTTAGTGGTATTCTAGATTAAATCCCACTAATTAAATGCCACTCAAAGAGATGATAATCTCTGCTGTGATTGATGTTTCTGAAGATAGGCACACCGACCACTGCAGTTAGCTTTATGCAAATAACATGGTTTGTAATTTTTTACTGAGCAGAAGCATTAAAGAAAAGGGATTTCAGTTTGGTGCGGAGTTGAATACCTATACTACCTCCTCTCCACTTCCCACAGGCTCTGTCCCTTTTTGAGCTAATTCTGAACAGCTTTAAGAAGTGACTACCTTACGTGAATTTGGTTTAGAAATATTTCAGACCCTCATATACTTCCTTTAGAAAATTTTGAGACAGAATGATCCCTCCTCTGCATGCATCAATAACTTCCTTTAGCCTCATTTCTTTTAGCTAAAATAATTCACTAAGTCCAAATTTGGGTTTCAAATACCCTTTGCTGCAAGAAAACAATTTTTTTCTTGAAATATCCTGTGCATTTTATACTTCAAATGTTGCTATCATCTTTTTTTGTTTTTTTGTTTTTTTTTTTAATACCAGCACCTTTGAGACCTGTTCTCCAAATGTGGTGTTACAGAATCCTTATGTTATAAACTTACCTCTTCTGTGAGGTCCTGCTGGGAACCTGTTACACCGAGAACAACCTTTTAGTAATGAAAGTCCTGCTTAAGGAACAGTAATATTATTTTGGTGCCCCTTAATTGAATGCATTATTTTCTATTTTATTTGCTTAGACTGCCAACTTTTTCTCCCCCCTCCCACCCACTCTTTTTTATGGTGCCAAGAAAAATATTTAGGTTATAAAAATTGCCTTAGTGGTTTGAAGACTAAGCTACATTTCTCCTTTGGGCTGACAAAATAAAAAGTAAACATTATGCTAAGATTTATGTTCTAAATTTAGCTTTGGAAAGGAGGGGGGAAGAGAAAGAGAGAGAGAGAGAGAGAGAGAGAGAACTTGCACCTTCCTGAATTATACTCTCCTGCTTTATCCCCAGATAATACCAGCATGAACAGATGAAATCTTTTTTTTTTTTCATTTATAATTGTTGGGGAAGGAGAAGAGTTTTCAAACACGTTTGTTTTAAGGCAAGGCAAATGACATGCAAATTTCTCATTACACTTTGTTTTATCTTTGCCTGGTAGCCCCTATAATATAGTGTCCTGCTCTGAAACAAGACTTTATTGATTTTTTTTCCAAGCTGTAAAGCAAAAGAAAACAACAGCAAAACAAAACTAAGCCCTTATGGACAGGGAGAAAGGGAGGAAACACTACCAAGGTTGGGGTTAAACTACCAAGCTTGTTTTTAACCAACCTTACGGCATAGCTCCAAGTGTCTAAATCTGACTCTGCAGATCACTGATTCACCAAACTTTAACTTCAGTATTTTTCAGTAATAAGTGAACATTCCTTTTTGGCTAGAAGCAGACTTACCCTTCCTTCCCAGACTTCTTAGCTGTTAGCTTTGCAGACTTCTTAGCGTTCTTTCATAGTGCTATAAGCAGCACTTTATATATAACATATATTTATATTTTTTGCATAAAATAAAATTGGTTTAGAGATCCATTTCCCAAAATTTGTTTTGAAAATGAGAACACAGAAAAAGGAAAAATAACTAGAAAACGATCCTTTTTAGCAGAGATAAGATTAAAGATGCGCGCAAACTAAGGCTGGATTACACATTCCACTGTTACTGGCAGCAACTCGGTGCCCACCAGTTTTACTGAACCAGGGGGAACTGCACGTTCTCTGCCCGTAAAGATTTGAAGCTCACTCACCAGAGATGCAAACTTATCGAGTGCTGTCCTCTTGTGGCCTTCAATGAAGCTGCAGCCACCAAAAATACTTGGCAAAAGTCAACACCATGGCAAGGCCGGAGAAATACAGGTAGGTTGGCCCTCCAGACCTAAACTGGGAACTCTGAGAATATAAAGAACACATCCCAGAGAAAAGCCCCCGCTGGCCCTTTTAGTTTTCGTTTTTAACTCTTGAGGACACAAAATCCTACATCTTATATGTCACTGAAACACAGCCAGTCTTTCAGGTGAAGTAGTTCTTAAATTTGTGGAAGGATTTAGCAAAACTCTTCACAAAGCTTTTGGAACACCTGCAGCAGCAGCAATCTCATCACAGATCATTGCAGCTCAGAGCCACACTTGTATCCTTTTATCACTAATATTGAACTATCTTGTTCTGTGCAAGGCATGGAACATCCCTCTCTACTTGTGGTTAAGTGCATTTCACTAATTAATCTGTGAAAGTCCAAGACTCGTGTCTTGCTGCAGCTATCTTTCTTGTTATCCTGTTTCCCACTTTCATGGTATAACACAACTGTCACAGTGAGGCATGCATGCTCTACACCTCTAGTATTCACTCCTCTAAGCACTTGGCCGCATCACTCAAATTACTTCGCCCACTCTATTTAGGCCCCAGAGGACCAGAAAACTAGTCAACAAGTAGAAAACCAGATATTTTTATTAAAGTCCCTCAATGGCGAGCCCATTTCAGTTCACAGGAAGCAGATGCCGCCAGCTTTACCAGAAGTGAACTGTCAAAATGTAAGGGCCACGAGGAAGAGAATAGGATTAATCACAGTCCAGCTGCAGCAAGCACGATTTCATTTTGTCACACCTATACATGTCCCACCAGACCTGCTTCCCGCTCCTTGGGATACACCTGACCCTCCAGCCAGCTCTCCCCTGCAGCCGATGCAGAACACCTCCTACCCTCACAGCAGCAAGGCTCTCACCAACATTACCCATACAAGCATGCAGTAAAAAGTGCTCTGAATCCCACCACAGAAGTGGTAACAAATTCGTTCCTGCAGCCTTGCTTTTAGCGTCGTCAGGAAAAGCACTACCTACAAAGAAGTCCTTCCCAGGGCACCCTCAGAAACGGGAGCACACCAAAGGTGTCTTCATCTTCCCACGCAGCTGGAACTGCAACTCAAACACAAACACAGGAGTCCCTCTAGCTAAAGCTACCATGCTTTAAATCTCACCCCCCACAACGAGCACAGAGCAAGCCACCCCTAGATACCACTGCCAGACAAACAGAATGCTTTTTAGCCCTTTCCAGGCCACCAACAAACCTTCTAGCCATGTTAGAGTTGAAACTGGCTCTTTCTTTTCACATCTCCTTATTTTTCTCCTCTTTTCTGCTCCTTGCAGGCTCCTTACTCTACTGTATATTAGTATCACCGCCATTATTTCCCGTCATGCTTGAGGTATGACATTAGTAAAGTGGTGACTCACATAACCACGTTTAGCCTGAGCTTTTAGCTAGGAGTGACCAGGCTTTTTGAAGTGCTGAAGTGCAGAGATTTCTGTTAGAAGACTCAAATGATGTCCTGTTTAGAAATGGCTGGGTTCCTTCCTTCTGGTCACAAACCTCTTGACCTGTGAAAGCAAAGAAGATACAGAGTAAGGGAAGGAAGGAGAAAGGGAAATGTTTTTTATTTCTTTGGTTTTGGTAAAAATGAGAAATTTCCAAAAAACAGTCTGAAAATCCCATTCCCAGGCTCTATTCCCAGGCTACTTCTTTCTGGGTTTCACTTTTCTTTAAATGTTTATGTTTTCACCTAGAATGGTGGTTCAGGAGTTTTGGCATTTCAGGCTGAATGGACGCCACATGGCTTGCTATGGGGGGTGATTTTCAGAGCTCCTCCCTCTGCCAGCTCTGTTGCTTCTCAAAGTTGACGGTAGATTGAGAAGTACAGTCTCTCACCAAAGATACTTCGTATTTAGAATTGGCCCTTGATAAAGGTGCATCCTGCACCGCATTGCTTCAAGGCATACAGAGGGAGGCAAACCTGCTGTAGCGTCAGGGCAGAGGAACTAGGAATTATCAGAGGAAAGCATGGTGAAAGTGGAAGGAAAATGAAGTAAGTGGGTGATAAAATAATTCTGTTATATATGGAGAAAGCTAGAAGGATCAAAGGATCTCTTCTATTTGCATTTTATCCTCATTTCTGTTCCTTGCAGCTTCCTACCTCTGCTGTATATTATTATCACCTCTATTATAAAACTTTCTGGTTGCCTGCAATTATCCCCCCTTTAATCTCATGCTAGGCTCTTCCCCTTTGATCCCGTGCACTACATGCCTTCTTGCCGTATGACTGATTGTGTGACTGCTGCATATATATGTAAAAAACATGCATTTTTTTCCACCTAATTTTCTTCATCGTGTCTCCAGTTTAAGTCTGTGAAGTCTAGGCAAAGTCGTGTGTCACAAAATCATTTCTGCTTACCACATTTAGGACTCAGCTCCCAGTAAAAATGTTAGAAATGGAAAGCTCCTTCTAACATAATCATATTTTTACACACAAGTTATCGTTGTAATTTCACACAATAAAAGAGCACGAGCTACAGAAGGGAAGACCTAATCATGTCCCTCATTGCAAGGCTAAGCTGAGTTCATTGAGAAGAGACAAATCTGTTCCTGGCAGTTCCTTGGTTCTTTCTCTTCAACGTATGAAAAGCAAACACCTCCTCCTGCTGCTCCCCCGCTCCTACCAGCCACTCCTGGCACCACAGGCACCTTGCCCCATCCCCTGCACGTGCCAGCCCGTGCCCTGTCCCTGCAGCCCAGGCTTGATGCCAGCGCTGGCAGAGCTGCGATATTACTGAAGAAGTCTGGGACCTGAGGGCCAGGAGAAGAGCCACGAGATGACACATTAGAGGGCAGAATCAGTTGGGAAGCCAACAGGGAAGATGTTCCTTCTCCAAAGGACAAGTCACTGCTTCCTTCTGTGGTGGAAAACAAAGCAGAGCCCCTGAGCCCAGCCTGGCCCCAACCCGCTGTGAAGGGCAGCTCCCCACCTGGGGCCACTGCTCCGTCACAGGGGTGACACCAGGCAATACCCTATGCTCTATCACTGGTTTTAGGTTATATTTTTTTTAGCTGTGTTCCAGCATTGTGAGTGTATAAAAAATGCTGTCCCTGGTTGCCAAGGGATCTCTCACCTTCATTCTTCCTCAAAGCGAACACTGAAGGAACAGCATATAGACGGCCTGAAGTAGTCAACTATTTCTGAATGCTATAAGGAGTCTCCACAAATATCAAAGCCCACATCACATTTAAGCAGTTCGTAGCAGGAATACTTTTAATTAAGCCTTTTGATTTGAAAAAGAAATTGATGGAAAATTTCTTCTTTACCCTCTTCACATAAGCTGAATTCCTGTCAAACAGCTACGATAAACATTCCAATAGCTCTGGGGTAAAAAAGAGCCATGGAAAGAAGCCACGGAAAGGAGCTAGGACAGCATTCAAACTAAAACTCTCATCCTGGCCTACACAAATCCTCCACAAAGCTACAAGTCTTCCAGAAAAAGCAAGCTTTTATTCTCCTGGACCGCGAAGGACATCTGATCTTCTTGTCCTCCACATTACCAGTTCCCCCCTCCAGATTCCCTGACTTCTGTATCACCTAACTCCTTAGAGTAGTTGCTTGACAGCCTCCAGCTAACAGCACGGGGCTACTGCTTTTCAGAGATGAACCCTGCTTCCACATCCACAGTTACAAAATCACATCCATCCCTAACACTGTCCTGTCTTCACCATCACCCTCCTTGTGAAGATGAGAGATGTTCAAGATTTATAAAGAGCAGTAAGTGATTTCATTTTGTTTTCCTTTGTGTGAGTTTTGTATTAACAACCACTGAACAAAGGATCTGCAGAGACCGGAACGACAAAATGTATTTAGATTTCTTGCTTTATGCTCTGGCACAGGCTGGATCGTCTCCCTGGAATTAAATGGGACCACAGTTGTTTTTTGTTTATATGGCTCTGCACTGAAATAAATCCATTAATAATAACACAAGTTGCAGCACCTCATTTTCTGATATTCTTAGATCACAACAAGACCTTGAGCATGTCTTTCCACTGCTAACCTTCACAGACTGTGTTGCAGAAACAAAGGATTTGCATACGTTATTGAGTTAAAACAGAGACCTCAAGATCTTTCTGCCTCACGTCCTTCACATACCCTGCTCTCCTCTGCACATTGGTGTGTCTGATGATGCAGTACAGCTTTCTTTTTCTCTTCTTAAAACCCCAAATTGATGTCCCCCATGCTCTGCCCCGGTGATCAATTACCTTCCCCTCTCGGAAATACACTTTGCTTAGTATATTGTTGGAGGTTCTAACATCAATAGCAAGAAACTGGAGCTTGCTATGAAGAACTGAAAAGCCCTGTGCTAAAACACCTTTTGCAGCTGTGAGCATCAACACCCACTCATCAGGCTGCCTTTTTCAACCTTCTTTTTAGTAAGGTGCATTACTCAGGCTCCTGAAATAAGCACCTTCAGGGCTTGTTTTCCATTCTCGTGGTCCTCCTTTGAACCCAAGCCAGCCTGTGCCTTCTCCAAACATTAAAAACCCTGGTAATAAATATATCTGATAAGACTTCTCGAAGCATTAACATCAGCAAGCCGACAAATGGCTACAAGTGTTGGAGAACCTTACACACAGGAAACATACAACAGACTGTGGAGGTCCTTCAAGACCTCCAAAGGGCAGCTGGCCCTCCCGGGAAGCGTGGCTGGGCACAGCTGACATGGGCTGACTCACAGGGCTGGATGCCTGGCTCACAGACTTCAGGGGGAGCGAGGGGACTAGACTTCTCTCTGTAGGAGAGAAATAACATTTCGTACGCGTTAGTATTGAATTAACAGTGGCAGTACCCATCTTAGCAGGCTGGTAAGAAGTATAATGCATGACCAGTCTGCTAGCTCACAACGTGAACAAGACGTTGTGGATGGGTTGCAGGGCTGTAGCTACAATGCGTAGAGTGCTGATGAAATATGCGTGCTAATGTATTTTTAAGTACTCTTTGTCTGATGTGGTGATGTGTCTGAAACTCACAGGGGAGACATAGGCTAGGAGTAACTGCTGACGTTGCTCCCATGAGATCTGGGCTGTGGGGTTCTTTGTTCAGTCTTTCCTGTGTGAGCAGTACAAAGCAGAAAGGCTCTCGCAGGCTACACTGGCAGCTCAGGTTGCCTGGGCTTTCACAACTTCATGGGCAGCCTCCTGCTGCCAGGAGCCCAGAGCCGTGGCACGCAGGGAAATCCCTCAGTGGCCCAATCTCTTAGGGTAAACGGCTCCAGTTCCCTGACTGTGGTGTGCTCAATCATAAAGGGAGAGAAGCGAGCCACGAGATAGACTGAGGTCTGTCTCGTGTTTTGATGTTTTCTCTTCTGATCTTAAGGTGTGATCTTGAGCCTGTGTGGTGCTTGTTTCATCAGGAATCAAATTTCAGCAACATATGCAAGGGCTTCTCTTTTTTCATACCCTAGAGACTCAAGGCTGTGCTGTCTGTTCAGATGCTTTCCCTGTTTTCTCTCAGGTGCCCACCGCCTATAGTTAATCTAGAAGGATTAAAGAACATTTCAGGTACACAAAGGTGTTGTTTTTCCACCATCTTCTTGGTGAAATATATCTCAACTGCTCAGCAAACTACATGGCATGCTCTGGTGGGAAGCAAACTGCACACTGCGTGCAGTTAAACCTGCAAAGAGGATATAAGCAAGCAGGGTGTAACTATACAAAGTGCAAGCTGGCGAGAGGATAGGGCTGTGACACCGCCCAGTTACTCTGGTTACTTCTGAGGGAAGGGGAGAGCGTGCTGGCTACGACAATCCCAAAGCTCCAAAAGGAGCCTCTGCAGTGTGTACTGTTCACCTGATGACTTCAAACACTGTGTCAGCGCACAGATACGAAGGATAAGGGGGAGAAGGATGCACGTGGCCTTCAGAGGAAACACTTGGTTAACACAGCTCTTCATCCGAACAGACGGGAAGAATTATTGGATTCTCATTGTAGGGGTCATAACTGCAGGCGTCACTGGGAAATTCAGTGCAGCTGTCTCAACGCTTTGTTAAAGACAGTAAAATTAGAAAAGAGGTACCTCTGACTGAGGTACAGTCAGCAGCTAGGTTATCTGAACAGGAACTGATATTCCTAATGACTTGTGACAGAAGGTGAAAATACAGAGCTTTTATATTGTGAAAGCTGCAGTATTGAGGACTTCTGCTTCAATTTCACAGTAACACTTCCCTGCCGTTTGGTCTATTTCAAACCAAACTGGCTTCTTGGAACTTCTGAATGGCGTCCTTCAACCTCAGCTCCTCTTCTGAGACTTCAGTTTTATTCTGAGCCAATGCAGAACTTGTGGCTCTGCTGATTTCCTTCTTTCACAACAGAACTGTTCTTCTGCTTGTACTGCAGATAGCAAGAACTTGGTTGCTGGTGGGGAAGGTCAACATCAGAGGAGAATCAAGTCTGAAGTGACATTTCTGTCTAGGAAAATTATGGTACAGATTAATCCAGTTTATTATAGTCCTGTTCAGTACACATTTGAACACTTTCTTTCCTGACCAAAGCTTTGATATACTAAGATCCTTAAATAATAGGTTGACTGTCAAATACATTAAGCTTTACAGTTGCTTTAAAACTTACACCAAAACACTTTTTAGAAGTTCCTTTTACTAGGAAAAAAAAAAAAAGATTAAATATTTAATTAGTGAATCAATCATCTTAACTCAAACACAGTTTGCTGGAACACATTGGAAACAACTAGGATCAGTCTGGTGGTAACCTGTGTCTGCCTAAGCCCTGCAGTACATTTCTGGGAGATGTAATCTGAGATGCTTCATTCTTTTTCCTCTGTGGGATGGTTCTTTTTGTCAAGATGCTTTTTCTCCTAATGCACTTTCTTCACTGGCTGAAATGGAACAGTGCACCAGCAGAATTGCGACTGGTTGTCGAATGGGATATGGATCCTGATGTCTAGAAAGCAGAGGCACTAAAACTACCTGTGAGCACCAGCTCCACGTGAAACAAAGCTGAAATGAACTGTTTTGATTTGAAGAATGTCAAAAGGAAACATTCCACGTAAGAACATATTTATTTCAGTGGGGAAGCAGGTGGGTCACATTTTTGAGTCTTTATCCTAAACCTGAGACAAAAACAGAGTGTTGAAATACCAGAACTTGAGTGTTCTGATTTCTTACTTGCTCAGCAAAACACCTGCAACTCTCATTGGGATCAGATCAAGTCAAAGCTTCTAAAATGAGTGGTAACTACAACAGCAACAACGCTGTGCCCAAATGCTAGATCGTGTAGCCAAGCAGTAGCACAGATGTTTTCTCTCCTATAACATGCCCTGCTAGGAAGCATCCTTCCCTCTTACAGATCTGGGATTGCTCAAACACTGTCTTCGAACACTGACAGAGAACACAAAGGAACAACCTACCTTAGTGTACTCATGCTGGCTTCATCCCACAACGCATTCATAGGTGAGCGAGCTGGATATGGCTCCCAGCTTATTCAACCTGTGGTGCAGAGCTGAGGGTTTTCACTCGGGAGCTGGAATACGTGTGGAGTTAAAGGGTGCTGTCCGCTGAGAAGACAGGGTGCTGCAGCCAGCCCAGAGGGTTGTGATCATCACCATAGGGCCACTTCAAACAGGCACTGCGCAGACTGCAACAAGTGCAGATTAAAACCTCCCCACTGGCTGGGAACTCTTCCTTTATAAGAAACCTCCTAGAGGGAAAGGCCACATCTTGAACCAGATGGGAAATGTGGCTTTCTTAAACTAGCTTGGTTCCAGCAAGGTCAAGGTCAGGATGCTCATAAACCATTTCTGAGCATATTATAATATTTCCCTAGCAGATTACAACAGAGGGTTCTCCTTGTGAGCTGCGCAAATGACTTTTACCTGTTTCTGGGTACAGACCACCAGACATTTTATGTCAACTTGTTTCTGATTTGAAAACAGACTTTTTTACATCCGACAAAGACGTCTGGTGGCAACTTCTTTGATCTGTCCCTGTTAAAACACAATTCCATTTGATGAATGAAATCTACACGGAAAGCAAGTATGCTGTTAGGGGACAAGTGATCATCCAGATTAACAGGACTTGGATTATATATCCAAGGCATCTATCTTTCTTGTTGAGGTAATTGCAGTTATTACTGAGAATGCTTGTGCTCAATTATTTGTGCCATCCACAGGAGCGTAATTCACATCTTTGTGCAATTCTCTGCTTGCTCTAAGCTTGCTCTAAGAAGGAACAACAGGAGATACCCTTTTGCTGATCCTGCTTCTTGAAAGGCTAGTGCTTGTTAGTCTGCTGTAAAGATAAACTTCTGAGTCCTTTTAGTGCCATTCATTGTACGTCAATAGCTGGATCCTACTTTTAGCACAAAATGGGATAGGAAACTGAAGAATGGGCTTGTAGGGACAGCAGCCACAGGAAAAGAACAGACAAAATATGAGATAGTCCATGCTCACCATAGTCCACAGAAACAGTTGGACAAGTTCAGCCCACCAGTCTTAAAACAAGGACAGGAGAGGTTACTAGTCTCTAAAACGTGCAGTTCTTCACGGGGCTGGTGGCTTGAGGATGTAAAATAAAGGAGTGCTTTGGCTGGGACAAAAGATATCAAACCAGGCTTGAAGGGCAAGAAGGAAATAAAAACGATAAATGAAGGACAAGTTCTATCACTTTGCTTCTTTCAGTTCAGTGACTAACACACCAATTTCACCACACAAAATACAAGCTGTGGCAAGTACCCCAGGAACTTAGAAAAAGGAGAAAGAAGGATGTTTTCTTTTAGAAGTGGTTTTCATGTGAAATTCCGAAGATGAAGTGCATTTTTAGCTACTTACTGGTTTTAAAGCATGCTGTATAAAAATCCACTCAAATTTGCTGTAAGATTTCATTTAAGTTCACATTACATTCATTTCTGTAATTTTCATATTTGATAACTGGAACTGCTTGAGGAAATTTTACCCTTTTCCTGTATTCCACAGTTCTGAGGAAAGACTGAAAGAAAAAGGGAATATGCAGTTTTGTGGCCGTAGACTTGTGTAGGTCAGAGGGTTTTGACATTTACAATATCACGCACAGAAAGTCTTGCACTCAAGAGATACGCAAAAGCAGTGACAGCTCATTTCAGAAGCACTGTGGATTTTCTTGGGTCAAGCCAGGATGCACTTCCTGTAAGATAAAGAGTAGGATCAACAAACATTTCAAAAGCAGCTTGTCCTCCTTCATACTGATAAGGAAAACCTAGAGCATTTGAAGGATAATTTACAAAAACACAATGGCTGGAGTTGTTCAAACCGCTCAGCGAAGGACACAGTTCTCACTGAGATGGTGCACAGCTGTGGGAGCTGGGAGCACACACTGGGAGCGCTTTTGGTGAAAATATGCTTTCTCAAAGTCACTTAGCTCTACTCCTCTTTGTGACCCCACAATGCCTGTACATTTAAGCACCCTGGTACCACTGCAAATTGAATACCTAAATTTGGTAATTTCAAACTCATAAGACAAACGAGTATACGAATTCAGTGCATTATCTGTGCGAGCCTGGATTAGCACGTCCTCATTCAACACATATCCAACCTCATGCTGGAAATAGCTCTCTATCATGTGCATGCTTACAGCCTTTTCCTTAACAGTATTGATCACTTGCTCTTCTACAGACAGCTGTTTAAAATATAAAACTACTGCTCCGATGAAGCTTCAGATCAGCAAGATACTTACTCCAGTGAAAGTCTTTGTGACTTAGACTTCCCCGGTATTTATACAGCCTAACAGGAGCGGAGGGGAGCAAAACCTGAGGGATTTTTAAAGCAGAGCTGCTTTAGAAGTGAGGACTTGCATTCACTGTCTTGTTTTTAAGGAAGGCAGTTTTAAGGTATACATGGGTCCCCTTGTTCTGTTTCCAAGCTAAATTGGACTTCACTGTTTTCAGGTGTGGCAACGTGTGAATCAGACAAATTAAAAGTGCTTGGAATTAACTGCATAGGCAGCTTTCTTGCCTGAACAAACATCATCCAACCCTAACCACAGTCTTAACCCTGTGAATCTGTCAGTAACTCCCTTCAGTCTTAACTGATGTGATAGCTCAGGATGAAGTACTGCCTGGCTTTTCCCTGATTCTCTTCTCAGTCTACTTAATAAAACGGCAGTACTAGGTGAGGCCTCTACTTTCTTCTGGTCTTTTTCCCATCCCCATTTCTACTATTATTATCACAAAGCCATAGTCTCTGGCACTGAAGGAACACGCTCGTTCCTACAAAATGACTGTGGTAAGTGGAAACTTTACAAATAACCTAAATAGGTGACCACAGACATTATTTAGGGAGAACCCAGGGTGTCTGGCTGGGGTTTGAGGAGGGAGGGGGAGGGAAGCTGGAATGTATTTTGTTTTTTTTTTTTTACAACTGCTGTAACCCTAAGTTTAGTGGTTGCATAGCTGAAGTGGCATGCTGAAGGAGGCAGGTTCCTGACATCTCCCTGCTCCTTCAAATTGATTTTGGTCTCTCACAGACAAATCCTGGCAGGCTTAGCATTAACGTCTGAGGCATTTATACACCCAGCTGACACGATATTCACCGCCAGAGGTTACAGACTTCTAGCAGGAGAAGAAAATACAGATTTTATCCCCCTTCTTTCTCCCTTTCTCCCTTTACTGTGTAGTTAATTTTTCATACTCTAGAGGAAACACATATTTTTCTGACTAAAAGAAGAATGCTCAGATATATCTGGTGCGGTTGAATGTGATTCAAGTCTGCACTGTTACTTAAATCACTATCCATTCTATAAAGAAACCAGGCAAGCAGCCCCATGCACCCCACTTATTCCACTGGCTGGAGATCCTCCTAACGGATTCTGCGTAGGACCGGGACCATCACACAGGAAAGGTGCAGGAGAGCTAAGTACTTCATGAAGTTGAGATTTGCCTCATACCGGTTATCTGATTACCAAACTGGTCTACCTGCAGCATCAACATTGTGAACATACGGCCCTGAAACTTAATAAATAGAAGATCTGTTTTGTTTCCCAAGACTTCCTATTGCTGGTCCTGGCTGCTTCACCTCACTATTTGCTCCTCCACCTTCCACCTGAAAATGGGGAATTGCCTCCTTTACAGCTCATTTCCGTAACATTCGTATTAGTAACCTGAACAGGTCCAGCGCCTGTCCAGTGCCTGTCCTCTTGTGTCCATGTGGCAGCACTCTTCATTTTCTAAAACAAGTCCCCATGCTGCCTACTGGGAATAGGTTCTGGCTTGTGCCTGGGCATGGTCTGGGGAGTACTGCCTGCATGGCCCAAAGCCATCCCAGAAAGCATGCTGACAGCATGAACAGCCACATATCAGTGACCACTTGTGCCCTGTTTAGCTCATTATTTTAGCATCATAGTTATTCCAAAAAAAGAAAGGGATGTGCTCTTCATGTTTCCTTATTAAAAAAAACAAAGTTCTGAGATATGATTTCTTTGAGTACAGACTTAACAGGCAAAGGTGCAACAGTAAAGCAGAGCATGGAGTGCTGTGGGGATGCAATGAACAAGTCCTTCCAAAAATATGGAATACCACAATCTGCATTTTAGGAGTTTTTAGACCATGATTTTAGGAACAACTAAAAAAACCCCAAAGTAACCACGCCTGGCAGCCTAACTCTTATTTACTGGGAAATGTAAAATAAACTCTGAAGGCAATGCTATATTCTTAAAGAGTCACTGTCAAATTAAAAACAATCGAAAACACACGTGCATTTCAAACCTATTCGTCTCCCGGTGTTATATGTCACACAGACTGCAAAAGAGATGCTATTAGCAATACATTTTTTTTCTTTTGCCTGGTGTACTGGCAATCTTCATGGCTATTTTGGTGGATCTTCCACACAGCAACAGGAAGGAGAAAACATTTTTGAAAGTGTGATTCTAAAACCACAAAATACCGGCTTGGGAGCTTGGCCACTTGTCCCTGAAGCTGCCCTTATTTCAAACCAAAAGTAACCCAACAAACATGCACTAAACTCTGTAGATCCCCCACCCTCAGCAGTCACCATTTCCTCAGCTATAGACACCATTAAAATTCTTTAAAAAACCTGGCACTGCTGGATTGGGCTGTGCTACTCACCAAATAAAGAGGTTATTCCCTTCTCTATATCCAGGGCCAGAATCCTTAAGCCTATTTATTAAACCTCATCTCTTTTTTTTTTTTTTTTTTTTTTTTTTTTTCTT